>JANIJG010011514.1:0-2500 GCA_024611175.1 Megaceryle torquata | reverse complement strand
CCCTCTATTTCCACCAATTTTACCCCTATAGTTCCACCAACCTTACCCCTCCATTTCCACCAACCTTACCCCTCTATTTCCAACAACCTCACCCCTCTATTTCCAAGGCAACCATTATCATTAAACTCCAAATACGCATTTCTCTTGCGACAAGTACCGACTCATAATAATCAATTACCTTACGCAATTATGTTTTGTTTGCTTCTAATTATAACTAATCACGCTTCTAAATATGTTCTTTAGATTACCAAGAGAATGAAAATAAGGGCAGAAGAAAGTGAGAAGAGATTAAGATTATTAAAAGAAAAGGAAACTTCCTAATTACGTAACAGGAATAACCATCAACCATCCATTTAAACTTTCCAGACAGAGTATTTCAGAAAAAAGAGTCTCTCACTTCACTTTCAACAGACTTTGAATGTAACAGTTTAAAGCCAGCAATGAAACTTTTGCAACACCTTCTGCCTCTCTTTGTTCTGTAGAGCAAAAATGCTTTTATTTTATTAACATTCTCTGGACAGCAACCACTTTTTTACGCATCTCTGACTATTTGCATGAGTCAAATGCTAAACAGGATTAAAAATAAGTATGCAGGTTCCTTTTTTTCTCTTGTTCAGACCAACCTTAAGAACCCTGACCAACCTAAAGAACCTTGGCCAACCTTAACCGTAAGAAACTTACTGATACTTATGATACACATGATTATAAAAGGGCTCTTGATATTTTTCCAGTCCCATATTCATAGCCTTTAGGTAAAAATTTGAAATGTAAGATGCTTCAGACCAAGCAAAATGGTCTGGAAAGCTACCCCTTGACCCTGGAAGACTGCCTCAGAATTCCCCCACGGATACTGCCCACATTATTCTCCATGTTCCAGGGACACAATGACATTGCTTATGGACTTTTGCCTCACGTGTTCTAGTGATAAAAAGACGCAGGACTTCATCCACCGAGAAAATAAAAGCAGCTCTTTTTTTTTTTTCTTTTTTTTTTTTTTCCCGAATCGAAAGATGTCAATTCTTTATTAGAAAAAAAAAAAATTAAAAATAAAAAAAGGTTATGAACAACTCTGACCTCCTGAGAGCCTGAAGGCTTTGCTTCACTCAGGACTCTACTTCTTCTGACTGCAGGTCAGCCCTACGCAAACAAAGCCTTAACAGAAATGTTACAGAGGAAATAATAGCCATTTCCAATGATAATACACAATTTTAGCACCTACGCTCAGCTGATTTAGGTGGTCGGCTAACATGTCAAACAGCCTGCCTTAGTTAGGTGAGCCTTTAATGGGTAACTGGCAGACTCTGGCAGCCTTATTTCTGTTTTAGATTTGGTTTGTCATTGGATATCCATTACCTGCCATTCATCTTTGATCTCTTTGGACAGGCCTGATCAAAAGATGTCATTTGACCTACTCCACTTGGCAGAAACTTGTATGACTCTCATAAAGGGGGCACCCCAGCTATAAATAAAATGACATTATTATTTTTCTGTCCTATCATGTAGAAGAGACAATTATGATAATGCAGTGTCTGTCACTTGGAGCCCAGCAAATTGCTAGCTCTCACGCAACTGTTTAGCTTTCTTATTTGTTTTTTGTCTGTTTTCCTCCATTTCAAGTTGAAAATAAAACAGAATTGAAATCACTAATGCTCTGCCTCCCACTCTGACAGTCTCAGGGTTTCCTTTTATGGGACTGACATGCAGATGTGACCATCAGAGTGTTTGTCAATGGTGGGTGGTGGTTAAGTGCCGTGTTGGCAACACATCCCAACAATGGAATCAGGTTTATACTTCATTTCCAGCTCAGCACACGAGCTCCTATCTGAATGCAGCACTGGGAAATGTTACGACAAACAGATAAAATCACGGAGAGAGTTTATTGTATCTTTAATAAAGCAACAATAGAGGAAATGTAGGAGCCCTTTCTCTACTGCCAGGGGGCTTACGCGTGATGGGGTGGGGGGTACCCTCTGGAAAGGAAAAGCAACAAGCCAACTGTCGGGCTGTTGACTTTCTTTTGGTATTTTTCCGAGCAGCACATAGACCTCATTCCAGCGCATTCATGTCTAGTAGAGCACACCGTGCGCACACATGCAGGGAATTGAGTGTACACCAACAGCTTGGGCCTATACTTCTGCGCCCACCTGAGCCTGCATCCCTCACCCCCAATGAGCTCTGTTTGGCCATCAGCCTGAAGATTTTTATGACCTCTTAGCTAAGACTCTAATTCCCAGGTGCAATCTTCCAGAGGTTAATATTCACGATGTCCTCCCTCTTCACCGGGAAGAGGTTCATAGCAATGCTTGGAGAACTGTGCCAGAAGACAAAAGCCACCAACCGACAAAGCAAGACCATCGCTGGCACTCTGCCCAACCACACAAGCCCCCCCCCCCCCCCCCCCCTCTGCAGTCAAAAAGGAGGGGATCCTGGCACCCCCTCTGCCCCCCCAACACACCCTCCTACACAAATTCTCCGAATTTACCCTGCTTTGTATTCCGTA
>JANIJG010011513.1:93635-104380 GCA_024611175.1 Megaceryle torquata | reverse complement strand
AAGCGCCGCGTCCCGCTCCACGGGGGAGCGTGACCCGGCGTGGGGCGGGGGCGGCGGGGGAGGGAGAGAGAGAGAACCGGGGCGGGGAGAGGCGGCTGCCGGCACCCGGGACAGCCCTTCCTAAGCGGAGCGGAGCCGCGCCGGGCACCGGACCATGCCGGGGCCGCGGGGCCGCCTCCCGCTGCTGCTGCCGCCGCTGCTGCTGCTGCTGCTCCCGGTGGCACCGGCGCCCCAGGTAAGCGAGGAATCGGGGGTGGGGGGAACCCCTCTGAAAGGGTTTCGGGGGAGGGACGTCTCCTCTGTCCTGTCCTCCTAGTGCCGGTGGGTGTCTGTCTGTCCGTCCTTCCAGCCCGGCTGTGCAGACAGAGCTCCTGCACTGTCACCAGCAAACAGGTGGGTAAAGCTGCAGGGGGTTGGGGAGTGTAAACCGGTCTTATACCGGCCCCAGTTTCTGTTGGACTCTTCCCCCTCCCCTCCGTCCCTCTCCCCCCCGCTTTTACCCCACACCTGGAGCCAGCACCAAGTTACACTGGGAGCAAAGAATTCTCCCAGTTTGCTACGGTCCAGCATCCCACAGAGAGCTCACACTGGCTCTGGAAGTAAAACCCAGCCCTAACAAAGAGCTGTTTATTAAAGCCAGCTACATGCCAGGCATCTATTTGCTTTAGCCTCCCACCCTCTTGGCGTGGGGCACCCCAGAGCTGCAGGAACAGGCTGGCTTGTCCCCGCTTGGCAGCCTGTGGCCCCCCAAAATGGCACCAAGGGAGCAGATGACAGTGCACTGCTTGGGCTGGCTTTTATTTCTCCTCCCTAAACCCTCTGCTTGGAACAACTTCACCTCTGCACAGCATGGCTGGAGGGGGAAAGAAATGCCCTAGGCCAGGTGCCCAGCAGCTCTGCTCATTTCTTCTGGAGCTCCTTTGCTCCCAGCCTTGTGCCACCCAGCCCAGAACTTCTGTGCTCTCTCCTCCATGCACTCCGTGAACCTCAGAGCTCTAAAACAGGCTTGGCTTTGCTCAGCCCTTGCTCTTTCTCTCTGGTTTTCAGTCAGTTCCACAGAAAGCCCATAATAATGGTGCCCGTCTCCTGCATGAGTCAGTCCCGTGGTAGTGATCGGTTTGCAGGCAGGAGTCCCACCAGCGTTCCTGGCCCCAGCAAAACTCACAAGACAGCTGTTTTCCTCTTATTTTGTAATGTGGAAGTGGGACAGGGCTCTAGCTCCAGCAGGATGAAACACGAGTTATGGCATCTCTCCCAGGGCTAACAAAGTGATCACAGCCCTGCTTGTCATGCTGCCTTACCCACTTAGAATCATTTCACAGAGTGCTTTAAGTGGGAAGGGAACTTCAAAGGCCATCAAGTCCAACCCCCCCGCAGTGAGCAGGGACATCTGCAACCAAAGCAGGTTGGTCAAAGCCCCCTTCAACCTTACCTGCAATGGTTCCAGGGATGGGCCATCGACCATCTCTCTGGGCAAACCGTGCCCGGCTCTCCCCACCCTCAGCATCAACCATTTCTTCCTTTTATCCAGTCTAAATCTCCCCCCCCCCCCATCATCCCTTGTTCTGTCACAACAGGCTCTGCTAAAAAGTCTGTCTCCATCTTTCTGACAAGCCCCTTAGAGTATTGAAAGGCCACAAGGTCTCCCCACAGCCTTCTCTTCTCCAGGCTGTACAACCCCAACTCTCTCAGCCTGTCCTCACAGCAGAGGGGTTCTAGCTCTCACATAACTTTTGTGGCCTCCTCTGGCCCTGCTGCAACAGGTCCATGTCCCTCTTGTGCTGAGGGCTCCAGAGCTGGACCCAGTACAGATGTAGGGCATAGATGCAGTAGAACATGCTGGAGCTAAAAGCTTCATGCACAGGCAAAAATCCCTCCTGCATCTGCATAAGTGGGGGAAAAAAAATACAAATTCATGTTTCTCAGGAACTTTTGATGCTATGAAGTTGGGTCTGAGCCGACATGGCAGCATGGGGACTGGAGCAGTGTCCCCCTCTGAGTGGCCATCCTGTTCCCACAGAGTTGCCTCAGCAGGCAGCAGCTCCTGGCTGCCATACGGCAGATGCAGCAGCTGCTGAAGGGGCAGGAGACACGCTTCACTGAGGGCTTCCGTATGATGAAGAGCCGGCTAAGCACCCTGCACACCTCCCTAGCCAAAGCCACACCTGAGCCGCCCGCTGGTGAGTCCTCCCCAGTCCCACCTGTTGCTTTTATGGCCTCGGAGGATGCTGGGGTGGGCCAGTCAGGATGCTTGGGGCTGTGCAGGTGGAGGTTTGGGCATCTCCATGGATAGAGATACCTGTATCCATGTTCTTGTGGACTGGAGCACTTCTCCAGCCTGGTAGGATATGTCAGGGAAAGCTCCCAAACACTGGAGGTGAGTGGGCTAGAAAACCACATCTCCAGCAAAAGAGCCACAGCCCTGTGCTGAGAGCATGAGAGGGGTGGCAAGACCCAACAATGACCACCCTCCTTGCCGTGCTCCTGCAGCCTCCTGCCCTGCCTTGCAAGCCCCTGAGGATGGGAAGAAGTTTGGCACCAAGTATTTGGTGGAACATGAGGTTCACTTTGCCTGCGACCCAGGTTTCCAGCTCCTAGGCTCAAGCACACGGACATGCCAGGCTGATGGCAGCTGGAGCGGACAGGAGCCCCGCTGCACAGGTACAGCTTGGGGCTCTGGGGATGCTTCATTCCCCTGAGTGCTGTTCACAAGAGTGGGATGTGATTTAGGTTTATTTAAACCCAAGGGGTGATTGAGGTCCACCAAAAAGGGAGGTATCGTGGCTGGGTCCCGGTGATGCTGTGGCTCCCACAGCGGGGTTTGGTGTTCCTCATCCTCAAGGGAAGTTGGAGGTCAGAGTTGGATCCTCACCAGGAGCTCAGCAGGAGAGAGAAGGGGAAAAGGCATCAGTGGGCCAATGGTTTGCTATGAGGCTGGGAGCCATCATATGATGGTTTGTACCAAAACTTTGCACTGGGGCAGCCAGGTGGGGTTGGTTTCTTCTTCCAAGAAATAAGCAACAGGACAAGAGGAAGTGGTCTCAAGTTGCTCCAGGGGAGGTTTAGGTTGGACCTGAGAAACAGTTTCTTCTCCAGGGTTGTCAAGGACAGGCCCAGGTTGCCCAGGGCACTGGCGTAGTACCCATCCCTGGAGTTTCAAAGCTGTGGAGATGTGGTGTTGAGAAACATGGTTTAGTGGTGACCTGTCAGTGCTGGGTTAATGGTTGTACTTGATGATCCTAACAGTCTTTTCCAACTGAAACAACTCTATGAAAATTAAATAAAATATCATAAAATAAAAATAAAATAAAAGTGACTGTTTTTCAGAAATCAGCGAGTGCTCAAGCAGCCCCTGCCAGAATGGCGGGACATGCCTGGAGGGGCTGAACCAATACAAGTGCCTGTGCCCCCAGCAGTGGACTGGAGCCACCTGCCAGTACCCGGCACAGATGGGTGGGTGATCCCTGACCAGTGTGGGTGATGTGTCACATTTTGGCATCCCCGCCTCATTTCAAACCCCATCCCGCTGTGTCCGTGTGTCCCCCCCTCACAGCTCCCCCAGCCTGGAGTGTGACAGATGACCCTGCATTCAGCCGCCAGCCCCGCTGCGCCCAGATTGCCCACACCCAGCACTGCAGCTGTGAGCCTGGCTTCCACATGAGTGGCACAGCTGCCAACGGCCTCTGCCAGGGTGAGCTGCAGCATGAGGGGGCACCAGGGATGGTGGGGACACTGTGGGGGGCTTCTTGGCTGCGCACCCACTCCCCTTGCCTCTCTTTCCCTCCCTCTGCAGACCTCAATGAGTGTGAGGTGTACAAGCGGGAGGGGGGTCCCCGCCTCTGTGCCCATGCCTGTGTCAACCTCCCTGGCTCCTACCGCTGTGCCTGCCCTGACGGCTACCTCCTCCTGGGTGACGGCAAGAGCTGTGAAGGTGAGGCAGGGCTGGAAAATGGCAGCTTTACTGCTTTTTCCCCAACTTGCCTAGTGCTTTTTAATTTTTCCCCCTTTTTTTGCCTTCTTTGCAAATGTTTCTGCCTGCAAAAAAAGGCTTGTGGAGAGAGGTGGTTCCTAGGCTTGGGGTGGAGAGGAGGAAAATGATGGAGGTTCAAGCGCTGGTGAATGTGTCGTGGCAGAGGATCCTGTGAGAACAGGGCATCCCTGGGAAGAGACACAAATAGCCTTGAAAAACTGGAATTACGTGGCAAGGAGTCAGCTCGGAGGCCGGCGTCATCTCGTCCAAAACCACCCCAGGTTGAGAGCAAAAAGTGGCAGCACATAGTGGTGGTGGGTGGGTGCAGTTTGTGGTAGAAAACATTTTCTACTTTTCTCCCCCAGTTTCTGGGCATTTCATAGCATCTCCAGAATGCTCCCAGCCACTACCTGCATTCAGGGTTCCCGATTTTATTGCTGGGGCCCTTGGTGGTTACAGAGGTATTTACAAAACAAAACAAAAAAATGGTGTTTTCAAACAACTTAGCAGAAAGTTACCAAAATAAGCTGACCTCCTGCTGCCAGAGGCCTGCAGTGAATGCTTGCTGGCCCAAGGCATTGTGGGCAGGGAGCAGGATTTTAGGTGTGATCTAGGTGTATTCAGATGTTCTCTAGTGGGTTTTTTTTTGATTGTTTGACCTTTGATCCATTTCAAGGTGCTTTTGCATCTTTTCTGCCAAAAGGGACTCTCAGTAGGGTCAGTTTGGGGTCTTTGCTGAGCCAAATCCCTGTCTTTGCTGAGCCCAATCCCTGTCTTTGCAGACATTGATGAATGTGCCCTGTCCCGCGACAACTGCACGAGGGGGACTACCTGCATCAACACGGGAGGGGGCTTCCAGTGTGTCAACCCCCAGTGCCCCCAGCCCACTGGCAACATCACTTACGTCAAAACAGCACCCTTGTAAGTGGTGGCAGGGGTGCAAAATCTGTCCCTGCTGCAGGCTGGGATTGTTTTTTGGAGTGCTCAGTCCCAAAACCACACAGATCCAATGCCACCGAGGTCGGGGACATGGGGCCTGTGTCAGGGTTCCCAAAAAAACTCTCCTCCCCCTGCTTTTGCCTTTGCAGCCAGTGTGAGCGTAACCCCTGCCCAATGGAGAGCCGTTTGTGCCACCAAGCCCCTAAAACCATCTCCTTCCACTACCTGCCCCTACCGTCCAACCTGCTGACGCCTACACCGCTCTTCCGCATGGCCACGGCAGCTGCGCCCGGCCGGCCAGGCCCTGACAGCCTGCGCTTTGGCATTGTTGGCGGCAACAACCGTGGCCACTTTGTGATGCAGCGCTCGGACCGTCAAACCGGGGAGCTCATCCTGGTGCAGAGCCTTGAGGGGCCCCAGACCATCCAAGTGGATGTGGACATGTCCGAATACCTGGATCGCATCTTCCAGGCCAAGCACGTGTCCAAAATCACCATCTTCGTCTCTGCTTATGAGTTTTAGGAGAGGCAGCAGCCAGCGGCTGATGGTCTCTGCTCAGCATCCTCCACCACAAGCACCAGCCTTGGAGGCAGGCGTGTAATGGGGGCTCCCAGGATATCCTATGCTGATGCTGCTCTGCAGCCGACCTCCTCCTCTCTGCGTTACCATTAGTTTGACCAGGTGGCTTTTAGCCCCCCCCCAAAAAAAAAAACCAAAAAAAACCAACATCAAAGTCAATGAGGTGCAAAAGAAATGAGGTGTGGGGGTCACCCGCTGGCCGGGCTGCAGGAGAAGAGCATTGTCCTCACCTGAGGCTCCCTAAGGACAACGTCCCACAGCCTCAGCACCTAAATGGCGCAAAAAAACAGCAGATAGAGACCACGGACCTTAATCCCTTTTTAATTCCTTTCCTTTTTTCTGTAGGAAGTAAGTTCGGGTGGTGCATGCAGGAAGGTGGAGGCTTGTGGTGGCTCCTGCTCTCCTCCCAGCTGGCCCGGGCTTGCTTGCACCAACCCCATCCCCCTTAAAAAAAGCCTCTCTTCCCCTTTGGATGCTGAGAAAACTCATGCAAGAGGCGGCTCCAGTGTCTGAATCCCCTGGGTTTGCCTAAGGACTGGAGGAATCTGTGGCCACCCATCCCTGAGAGACCTGTCAGGCTCTGGGTGCCCTCCTTGGCAAGCGGGGTGTTGCTGATGGGTGAAGGAGTCCCAGTGTCCTCCAGATGAGTGCTGGTGATGGACTGGGGCCAGCCCATGGGCAGCAGCTCCTTCAACCTCCCAAACTTCTTCATCACCCCCCCCACCCTGCGCCATGACCTCTGGGAGGGCTTTGGCTGCACGTCGATGGAGCTCAAGGTGTGAGTATTTCGTTTGCTGATCTGCTGTGGCCAAGCAGCTCCAGGAATAGCTGGGGTTCGGCCATAGCATGTGCCAGGAGGTCAGGGACAGACACAAATGCCTCCCCAGTTTCACACCCATCCCCATCAGTTCTTGTTCCTCAGCATAGCGCTTGTGTGTGTTACACCCACCCCCTACCCTCCGATGTTATGCATGTGTCTCCATTATTCTGGTTTGAGTACAATTAAATGATGATATAACCTCTAAGAAGGTGCAGAGTGGAGTCAAAGTACTTGATGCATGTGCGGCCAGGGGGTGATGCTTACCTGGAGCCATCCCTGGTGGGGGGCTCAGGGTCCCTGGAGCAACAACCCGCCTCCTTTATTTTTATTTTTCTGCCTTATTTATCTTGGAACGGGGTGGCTGGGGGCAGGCAACTCAACCCCCAGCACCCTTCCCCTGCCGAAGGCTCAAGAAAGGGGAGCCTCTTCCCCCCACCCTGAGCACCCGCCAGAGATATCAAGGAGGGGGAGTCTGTTTCTGGCCCCGCCCCAGAAGGAGCAGCAGGACAGAGTCCCCTCGGGGGGCTGAGCTGCACCCCCTAAAATCCTTCCCACTTCTTGCCCCAGGGGAAGAGATGTCCCCAAGACCATTTGTGCTACCTCCTTTGGGGGGGTGGGGGGTGGGTACAGGTTTTCTGTGGGAGCTCAGGAGGGGGGCAGGCCCCCACAGAACAAGGAGGGACATTCAGTGCCTGCCTCTGGGTGATAGAGCTGCTGGAGAGCAGAGGATGGAGGATGTTTGAGTTGGCTCTAGCTTGGATGGCAGAGCTGGGCAGGGAAATGCATTGCAGCATTGCGCTAGGGGAGGGAAATGGAAACTCAACAGGCTCGAGTGCTCAGGACATATTCCCCCCTGAATTAAATATAATGCTTCTCCAAAAGTGTAGTTGCTTTCAAAAAGTGGGGGGTGACAGAGATCTACAAGGAAAGAACCCATCTGGATAAGGACAAAGCCCAAGAGGGACCACTGGGAGAGGAGACAAGAGTGGCTGGTGGTGCTGCCTCCCTCTAAGAGGGCTGAGGTGTTCTCTCACGAGGCAGGAGGACCTTGGGTGTGTGAAGAAGAGTGTGGCCAGCAGGTTGAGGGAGGTTCTCCTCCCCCTCTAATCTGCACTAGTGAGGCTACCACTGGACACCCACTATGTCCAGTACTGGGCTCCGCAGTTTGAGAGAGAGAAGGAGCTAGTGGAGAGAGTCCAGCAGAGGCTCCAAAGATGCTGAGGAGACTGGAACATCCCTATGCCAAGGAAAGGCCGGGAGACCTGGGGCTGTTTAACTGGAGAAAAGCAGCCCTAGAAGGGATCTGATCAATGCTGATCAATAGCTAAAGGGCCCCCAGTGGGCAAGAAGATGGGGCCAGAGTCTTGTCAGTGATGCCCAGCAACAGCACAAAGGGCAATGGTCAAAAACTAGAACCCAGGAGGTTCCACCTGACCAAGAGGTTTTTGCTGTGAAGGTGACAGAACCTGGCCCAGGCTGCCCAGAGAGGCTGTGGAGTCTCCTCTGGAGAGATACCAAAAGCCTCCTAGAATATGCAATCCTGGGCACCCTGCTCTGGGTGATCCTGCTGAAGCAGGGGTGTTGGACCAGATGATCTCCAGAGGTCAATTCCATTCCGGGACTCTGTGATGTCCTTGTTCTGCTGAGGACACACCGTTAACCCTGAGGCAGGTGGGGGGTGTCACCACACAACACAGGGCCTCAGCAGTGGGGCCTCTGCCATGAGCCTGCATCCAGAGATGCCCTGAGCAGCAGGCAATTAATTTTATTTTTTCCTCAGAGCTACCCAAAGAGCCCCTGGCCAAGTGGCATTTCATCCAGAAAAAGGAGCAGTTTTACCCTGACAAACCCAGCCCAGTTTGCGTTTTAAATTAGTGCCAAGTTAAGTGAGCAGGGCTGCGGAGGTGGCTGGCTGTGTCCTGTGCCACTGAAAATCCTGTCTGGATAACAATGGCCCTCACAGGAAAGGAGCCGAGCTGAAACAAGAAGTGATGTATTATTTTGAGTATTTTTTTTCAGGAAAAGGTGAAGACAGATGGGGAGCCTTGGGGAAAGGAAACCAAGTTAGAAGAAAGATGGCTGCAGAGCCCATGGTGCTTCTGCAACAGATTGTTACCATGTTTAAACTTGGGGGATGCTCATGGGAATGTCCTTCTCCAAGAGATGGAGGAGGAGAGGCTGGGAGACATGCTGGGAGCAGCTCCCAGAAGCCAAAACCCAGGAGAAGCTCCTGATGGGGCAGAATAATTTCTGTCTGATGCTTTAAACAGCTAACGATGTCGGAGCTGGGCACTCGGAGGCTTTCCCTTGCAGCACGGCCCCGAAATGATGACATTTTCCTCATTTCCAGGGCTAGGGTGAACTAGTTTCCCCTCCCTGGGCTGGGCTGGCAGGACACCAGGGCTGGGGAAGCTGTGCCCATCCTCCCAGATGCTTCTTAACCACCCCCTGGGCCAGCTCAGCATCTCTCCCAGCCATCAGCTGGCAGCAGATCTCCCTTTCAGCCCCCAAAATATTGAAGGTCAGCTCTGCAGTGGCTGGATGGGGTTGCAAACCTTCGGCCAGCATCTGAGATGACTAAAATAGATTATTTTTATTTTTTTCCTCTCCCAGAGTGGCCGCTCTGGCATCTTGCAGACTTCCCGAGTCTGGAATGTGCAGAGAGAGGCTTTTCTGGTCCCGGTAAGTACAACTACTTGTTGTGATAATAATATTATGGAGCTCAAAAACCAGCTGCTTTGCCTCTGTTCCCCTTCTGCACTGAAAAAAAAAAAAAACCAAAAAAAACAATAATGATCTCTTTACCACCACAAGAGAAAGCCGGGTTGTTTCTGATAGCCGGTTAAAATCTGAATTTTATTAATTTGATGAAAACCTGAGTTTATGACTCAGCTCACAGCCCCGAGAAGTTGGTGCTCAGCAGGTCCCTCAGTGATGCCGCATCTCCTCCTGCCTCACAGATCCAAGTCTCCTCTGGAGGGTACAATGTGAACACACATTGGGGAGTTTAAACAATCAGTCACTCCTGCTGATGTAGTTTTTCTTAAAATGGATTTATATTTTACACCTGCCTGCAAGAAAATCCTGTAAAAATCCCCCCCTTTTTTTTTTCCACCCCATTGCCTGGGGAGATGGTGCTGAGCCCTGTGGGCATTGGCTGCACACCACCTGAGATACTGCTGGCACTAATTATCCTCAATTAGCCCTAATGACCCTCTTCAGCCCCACTTGAGACCACCATCACAACCCTCCCATGCTCCCTGGAGCCCTAGTTCAGTCCCCAAGCTGGGTCAGGTTAGTTTCCTGGCTTGGTTTTGGACTCGTGTATTGACCTGGATCCTTGGGGAAAGTTGGTCAGGGCCTCCTGCCCTGCTCGTCCAGTTCAGGTACAGGCCTGCTGCACAAGAACATGGAGAAATGGCTTCTTTTTTGTGCTTTGCTTCAGTGTGAGGAGAAAAATGTCCCTCCTGAATGGGAACCGCTGTGAATGTTCTCTCTCTCTCTCTTTTTTTTTTTTTTTTTTTTTTTTTTGGTAATATTTTGTTAGGATGCCTGGCACTGGAAAAAGAGTGTCATGTGTCCCCAAAAGCCCTGTGAGCCAGGACAGACTAGTCTGCAAAGGAAAATAAGTTGATGTAACTCACTTGGGATCATTCCAGAAAGTTTTGACTAAGTCCCTCAAAAGACAATGTCGGAAGGGGAAGAAAAAAATAATCTTTAAAATGGTTGGAGAACAACAAAGGAACATCTTCTGGCACCCGTAAGCTCCTGAGGGTCGGCAGGAGGGAAGGGCCAACTCTGGCCACGTGGGGGCTGGGCAGGAGGGACATCTCTGTGGCAGTGTGGAAAAAAAAACCAGTCATTGTTTTAAGTGGTTTTCCAAAATAATTTTTTTTTTTTGCTCACGGAAGAAGCACTCAGGTGACAATGCCTGTTGTTTCAGTTGGACCAGCCTGTCTTAAGGTGAAGGTGCTGGACTGGGAGAGGCAGGAGCATAGAAAACCAGGAAATTAACTGCAAAAAAGCAAAATGGAAAGGGAGGCTGAGTTGCTGCTCACAGTACTGGTTTACAAGGCAGAGAGGACAGTGGGAATACTGGCGTGCGGTATCTGAGCATTATCAACACAAACTGCAAGTTTAGGGTTTTTATTCCTTATTACTGGTATTATTTAGGCTTTTCAGCGTTTTGTCGCGTGGCTCTATTAAGGGTTTCTCCACAAGTTTTGAATTTCCTCCTTTTTAATAATAAAACGAACAGTCGTTGGGAGTGATGCAAACACGTATTTTCATTTAATCTTACACTTTTCCGGGGGTTATCACAGAACCATTTAGGCTGGGAAAGATTTAAATCTTTCGGGTTTGGGGGGGGGGGGGGGGGGGGGGGGGGGCGGCCCCCCCCCCCCACCCCCCCCGAGGGAGGGGGGGGGGGGGGCCCAA
>JANIJG010011513.1:46410-93625 GCA_024611175.1 Megaceryle torquata | reverse complement strand
GGCGTGTTCTAACATTTTTTTTTTTCTTCACTTTGTTCGTTTGTGGGGAAGTATCTGATCGATAGTGGGGGGTGAATTTTTATTGTTGGTGGGGGGGGGGGGGGGGGGGGGGGGTGAGGCCGGTCCCCCATCGCGACTCTCGCGATGAGACGCGGGGCGGAAGCGCCATAACGGACAGCGGAGGTGGTGGCGGCGGCGCGCCCGCCATTACCGGCCGCCATCGCGTGACGTTAGACCGCACGCACGCGAGAGGCAGGACCCCGCCGCCCTGCCCCTTCGGCGCGCGCACACGCCGAAGGGAGGGGGACGGAGGGGGGCCACGGAGGGGGGCTACGGCGTGCGTGACGCCATGGCGGCGTGACGGGCGGCCGCGGCTTCGGCCCAATGGGCGCTCCAGGCAGCGCGGTGACGGCAGCTGTGGGCAGGGCGTCGTCGGTGGGCGGAGGAGGAGCGCGATCGGGGGGCGGCGGCGGCAGCAGCAGCGGCGGCAGCAGCAGCAGCAGCAACAGCGGCGGCGTCCAGCGCAAAGGCGACGCGACGCCATCGCGGCCCCGACGGGCGCGGAAGACGCAGTGGTGGTGGCGACGGTGGCGGCGGCGGCGGCGCGGGCGGACCGCGGCCGCGGCCGCTGAGCGAACTGGGGGGGGCGAGCTCCGGGGGGTTGGCTGCTGCCGCCGCCGCTGCTGCCGCCGTTCTCCTCCTGCCGCCCGCCCGCCGCCGCCATTTTGTGAGAGTGCCTCGAGCGGGCGCCATGTTTGTAAGGAAGAATTAGGGCAGCCATCTCCGGCCACCAGCACCTCCCTTCCCCTGTGTGTGTGTGTCCTCTCGTTCTCCTGTGCCCCGGGCCTGCTCCTCCGAGCCGCCGCCGCCGCCGCCGCCTCCGCCTCCTGCCCGCGCGGGGCGGCCGGGCTCAGCCTGTGCAGCCTCGCCCTGCACTGAGTGGTGCCCGTTAAGTGTCTCACTAAGTAACCGTGAGTGAAACCTTCATCATCTCTCCTCACTGAGGGACCCGACCCTCCTCCTCACCGAGCCGCCCCCAGAGCGGCTGTGCGCGCCGCCGCCGCCGCCACCTCCTCCTCCTCCCTCCGCACCACGGGCAGCGGCAGTGTCCTGCCTTCCTCCACCTCCCTCCTCCTCACCACACCACAGCCAGCACAATGGCCTTTGAAAGCCTGTTCTCCAAACCCCCAAACCCAGTTCTTGACCCAAACATGCCCGACTCTGACAGGCAACATGCAGGGGACGAAAGGTCGAGTAACATTCTTCTCTCTCTCCGCTTCTCATAATGGTGATACTAGTGGGGTGATGCTGATAATAATGATGATGATGATGATGATGTGTGTTAATGTGCCTACGGGGTTAACGATGTTTTTGTGGGGGCAGGTCACCTTCAGGCTGGAAGAACCGGGGTGGTGGTGGTGGGGGTTGCGAGGAGGGGAGGGGGGGTGTCACTGAATGAGAAGTGCATTATTAGCAGGGGTTTATTTTTTGGTATGCATGCGGTTTACATCTTACTTTATTTATTCTGGCTGGGAAGGGGGACTGTTTTCCATTTCTTTCCATAAATTGCACTTTTCCACCGGGTGTCTGTTGAATGTCACCATTGTTCTTTTCCTCCCTTGCCCTGGCGCTGCTAGTCAGGTAGGAAAGGGTGCTTGCAGTTGCTTTTTCTTTTTTTCCGTTGTTTTTGTTTGTACAAGATTCTCTCACTAGATCCATATTTAACGTCATTTTCTTGCCAGATTACATCTTACACGTTTAACTGGATTTTTTTTTTATGCATATTAAGGTCTGACTGACGTTATCTTTGCCACCTCTCAATCCCCATGCGCAGAAAACCAGAGTCCTGTTCCTGGTGAAAGGACCTCTGTTCCTCCCTTCCTCTCTCCCTCCCTTTCTCTCCTGCAGCTGCTGGAAATTCAAATCCTTTCTCCAGGCAGCCCTGGCCTTCCTAACTGGTTCCAAAAATACTATGCCAGAGTGACAGCCACCAGTCCTTCAGTCTGCATCTACTCAGAGCTTTGTGACACAACCACGGGAGTTAAAAAGGCTGGTTTCTGACAGCTGGGCTTCAGTCTGTCCTCCCCACACAGCTTCACAACCGTGTTTGGTTCTTGCTTCAGAGGACTGGAAAACACTCCGGGAGTGGGGAGGGGGGAAAGGGTTTGTGAGTGAATGTAACCGTTGCCTCACTGGATCAAGAGTCGCTAATTCTGTGCTGCAAACTGGGAAGTGAAGGGCCGCATGAGCTGGCTGCTCCAGAAACCCCGCTGTGGTTTAGTGCCAGGTCCATGTCAGCCCCCAGAGTGCTGAGTTGCGTTTTCACCTTCCTGCTTTTGATTGTGAAATGGTGTCAAGTTTTGTCGTGCTACTTGAAAAGCAAACTGGTAATCCACTGGGATTGCTGAAGATGGGGTGTAACAGCATATTAAAAGTGTGCAGCAGCAGCAGGTAGAGTGGTTTTCCTGGAGTGAGTAAGTCTGCAACTTTTTACTCTTTCAGGGATTAAAAATATTTTGTGTTTTGAAGCCTTTCCTGAGGACATGCCCAAGTCACCCTTGAAGCAGGGTGGTGGTTTTTTTTAACTTGGAGTTACTCACACGATGTTGACAAGTAGAGCTCCTCTAACCAGCTGCTCTCACCAGTATGCCTCTTGTTACACTGGTAAATGGTGAAATGGAATAAATAAGTATTACCTAATAGTCTATCGTGCTTTTAATAGGGGTTAATTGATAAACGTGGCTTTATAATGGTTTAATTCCAGAAGAGCAGGAAGGCTCTTAACAACAAACACATTGACTTATTAAATAATACTTGTTTTGCAAACAAGATTTTTTTCTGCTCCCCTCTGATACGAGACGTGTAATGTGTATTTTTAATACACTGATTAAGTGAGGAAGGTTTCTCATTCTTTAAATATTTGTAGTTAACTCGTTCTGGAGACGTTCTCTTAGGTGAAGTATTTGAGGCTTTTTATGCACTCAGGTGTCTTTTCAAAGCTTTTTCTCTAAAGTTAGGTTTTATTAAGGCTTGCAGGGTACAGGCAAACTGAGGTACAGCAGATAAACACAATAAAGGGAATTTGACATTAGAGATGGCTCTTGATGGGCACCTGAGTGGCCTCTGAGCTTCCTCTAGAAAATTGTCCTGAGTTTTGCAGAGGATGTTTGGAAATGCCACTTCAAGGTTTGGTGCCTCTCAGGTTCCTTTTCCCAAGAACCACACTGATTCTCATTGCATGCTTTTGCATTATGGATTTGATGTCATTTTTCCATTTAAAAGTGAAGCTGGTGCAGTCACTTTCTTACCTGAGATAAGCTTATTTGAGTTTTAGGAGGTGTAAAACCAGTTCTCCTTCGCTGGCTCTGTGTGCCTGGTGCATGTCCACGTGAAGGACTCCACTCACCCACCCTATTTTATTATATTTTATTTTTTTCCATAGTTTTCCCTTGCAGCTCTCTCAGGAGTTGCCTGCTCCCTTTCCATGTACCAGTTTTTGCTCCTGTCTTGGGCAAGCATAATTTACACTCTGCTGTTGTCCAGAAACGTCTCCATGTCCAGTTGAAGTTGTTTATGATGGCTGAATGCAGCCTTGTAGCGATTTATTGTTTTCCAGCATGATTTCAAAACTTGCTGTGACATTAGGAAACTAGGGAGTGAAGAGAGAATCCCTCCCAAACATGCCCTGTGGACAAACAAGGCTTGTTTGCCATCCAGTAAACATTGCAGGAGGGGCAGAAACTCAGCTGACTGACATCACCTCCTTGGGAGAACGAGGTGGCCTGAGAGAATTTCTACTATTTCTGCTCTAGTAATAACCTCCACAGGCTGGAGATGGTTGGGCAGTGGGCTGAGAAGTTTGACTTGCCAAAAATTGGCCTAAAAACTACCCAGCAGCCTGGTATAATTTTTTCATCGTGCAATTTCACTGCCTGGCTGTAGATTAAAATAACTTCACATTTGCAGAGCTGTCAAAACTTAACGGGCAGCTGAAAAGTGCCCTAAGTGACCTGCATGACGTGGTCAAAGAAGCTGGTAGTGATCCTCAGCGGCTTGTTGTGTTAACTGCTCATGTATCAAGTTTGTATTCTTCCTACTGCGTCCTTTTTTCTGGGTGTACAATAAGTAAAAGGGAGAGGTATATAGCCTTCAATTTTTTTCTGCTATCTCTTTTTTTCTATTCTAATGTTTTTGGAAAGTCTCTTCTCTTCATATTCTCTCTAAGGTTTATTGTAATAAATAAAGCCAAAGGCAGCATACTATAAAACAAAATGTAATTATTTTCAAATGAGGCCTTTCCACAGCTGTGCATCAAATCTCCCTGGAATGAACTTAACAGAAAAGGAGGTTTGATGATAGAGATTCACAGTTTGGTTGTGCAGTTTTGTTTAAGTTCTTAAAATGCACAGCAGTATGGCTTTTGTGAGGCACCTGCTCTAGGAATGTTGGAAAAACAGTCTCACGAAGGAAAAAAAGCCTTTTAAAAAGCTTTTTAAAGCCTTTGTTAACATATTTCAGAGCCATTTCTCAGAGTACTGAGAAAATGCATCTCATTTTTGTATCTTGGACTTAAGGAGCTTGAGCTGTAAATCTTCTTTGAAGGTAAAGAATGCTATTTTTAAATACAGATCAGACTAAGGGTGAGAAAGGTAAGTTAAAGTGGAGTTCGAATGTCAAAAATTTAAATACTAGAGGACTGGTGAAATACTTGATATGTGGATTTCACTTTTCCCATACCAATTATTTGTGTACGGTCTGCACTGCAGTAGGTCAGGGATTTACTTCTGCAGATGCATCAGATTTAGTTCAGCCTTTGCAAATACAAGTAGAGAATCCTAGACTAACATGCGGCAGAAGTTAGGAATTGTGGTTGTCTTTTGCGTTGTGTAGGCATGATAAGCTCTGAAGGTTGTCTTTGGGGGGGGGGTAGGGTAGTTGAAAGAGAAGTGAGTCTTGGAAAAGACAACAACATTCTACTCCCTTGCTTTTCTAGATCAAGAATATTTGTGGGTTTGCATGTCAGGCGCTTCCAGCAATAACAGCAGCATACTAAGATACTGTGTAAGCAAGAAGCTGTATGTTGCAAAACAGCCGTTCCCATCCCCTCCTGTTACATCGGCGCTGGGATTTGTTTGCTGTCGATACCTGCCAAGAGGAGAGTAACCTGAGACTGGGACACGTTTCCTAGAAAATCATCTGCTAGCTGTGGTTTTCTTCCAGACTGTGTCTGTTTCTTGAGTTTTATTTCTCATACTGGAAAAGGAGCCTGAGAGTCTGAGAACCCTTCCCAAAGCTGCTTGCTACAGTCCATTCTGTGGAGTATATTTAGGAAATGAACTTCTAAAATTGTTTTTGAAGAATAATTATTTGTAAAAAATATTTTTTTGACCCTTTTCTTTTCAAACCCTATTTATCCCGTTTCCCCCCCCCCCCCCCCCCCCCTTTCTTGAGGTTCATTGCTTGAAAAATTCTAAATGATATTGTTGAAAAAATTGAGGCATTTGAGGATTAGGGGACTTTTGTAATCTTACCTTTGAAATGCAATCAAAAAAAGATGGTATGACTGAGGTTCTGCATGACGGTTTTACCTAGAAAGTTATTAGAGTCCTGCAGGTGTTCCAGCAGTGTAAATATAAGATGGCAGTTCCCAGAGGAACTGGTAACTGGTAAATACTTTATTTCCCAAAGAGCATTTTCAGTAGGCGTTTTACTTCGGAAGATATTTTAATTGAGTAGACATTCCTGAGAGAGGGAGTTTAGCTCATGTTGTCAAAATACAAAATACTGGTGTTCTTTTGTGGTTGTGTTTTTTGGTTGTGGTTTGTTTTTGTTTTTTTTTTGTTTTTTTTTTTTTCCCTAATAGCTGCACGTAGTCCATAAAATATTTGCATTTCAGTTACATTAGGCACACTTTGTTAATTAACTGGCTGTCAAAAATTGTGACATCTTGGGAGAGTGTCTGATGGACTTCAGAATTTGTCAGGGAATGCTGTGGGTAATGGACATCGTAGTGTAGGAAGACAGGATTTATTTTATGCTTGGGATACATATCTGAAGATCATCTCTTCCTTAGTGCTACCTTCTCTTTCATGAGATCCCACCAGTAATGAGAATTAAAGGTGAAGAGGTGGGGCTTTGGAATCGATGGATTTCCCAAGGTTTTCTCCAAAGTCTTTATGCAAGAATGTGTTGGGGTTGGTTTTTTGTTTTGTTTTGTTTTTTTTTTTTTTTCTGATTAGTGGTCTGTAATTTTCTCTTAAAGGTTCTTGTTAGGGTAATTGTTTTTTAATTATTTGCACTGTGGTTGCTCAGAGCATTTAGAATCATAGAACAGCTTGGGTAGGAAATGACCGTTCAAGCTCATGTAGTCCAACCCCCCCCTGCAGTGAGCAGGGACATCTGCAACTAGAGGAGGTTCTTCAGAGCCCTGGCCAACCTCACCTGGAATGATTCCAGGGATGGGGCATCGACCACATCTCTAGGCAACCTGGGCCAGGGTCTCACCACCCTCAGCATCAACAGTGTCTTATTTCTCTCTGGTCTAAATCTCTCTCTCTTAGTTTAAACCAATCAACCCTTGTCATGTTGCAACAGGCCCTGCTAAAAAGTTTTCTCCCATCTTTCTGACAGGCTGCAAGAAGGTCTCCCTGCAGCCTTCTCTTCTCCAGGCTGGACAACCCCAACTCTCTCAGTTTTAAGTTGCATTTAATTCTCTAAGAAGTCCCAGGCTGTAGGAGGTGACAGTACAGTTACAGTACAGTTGTCATGTCTTCTCCCTGGCATATCCACTTCTCTGACAAAAAGTTACAGCTTTGGGTTACATCTAACTTCTTAACCCTTGTGGTGGTTTTTTTTTTGTTTTTTTTTTGGTTGGGGGGGGGTGGTGGTGTGGTTTTTTTTTTTTTTTTTTTTGTTTGGTTTTGGGTTTTTTCTCTCCCCTGTGGAGACTCAGGTCTTTAGCTTCCTGGCAAGTTCTTCCCTCTTCCAAATGGTAGAAGGGAAGCTGTGGTGGCTTCAGCTGCGTGTCTGAAACAGGGATGGGGAGGAGGTTACCTGGTCTGCTTGTCAAAATGGTTCTTTCCTGGCAGAATATTTTCAGGGTTGTTATTGTTTGGGGCAGTAGACAAAACTTGAACTGTATCCTCCTGGATACCACAGACCCCTATTTAGTTCCAGGAGCTGGTGTGTTGAAGGAAGCACGTTTGTATCACTATACATTATTTTTCCTGTGGTGCCCAACTGCTTCTATTCATTACTTCTGGTCTTTAAAGCTATCTGAAAACCATATAGTTAATTGCATTTAATTTTAACCACATCTATTCTGCAAATACAGCACCATAAAGGCATATAAGTTGCAGTAGAAATAGTTATAGAAATGGTTAAATTACTTCTTCAGTTTGATGTATTTATGTATTTTTTTTTAAGATCAACAAAGTGCTTTATATTAAAGCAGGTTTCTTTTTATCTAGGTTGGAGAAAACTATGTAAGAAAATAATAACTTTGTTCTAAGAAAGAGACAAAATATGTAGTTTGGTTTTTTTTCAATGGCATTTAATGGTTTGCATTCCCTTTTTCTTCACCTATAAGAAGAAAAATCTAAAATCCTAATAGTTCTTGGGGTGTTACATATGTTAAAGTATATGCACACATGTAAAAATCTAACTGGTGGAAAGAAATGTTTGGTTTTTTTTTTTCCTGTGCTGTTGGACAGATGAGATGGTAATACTGTGTAATTTTATTGTGTGGATGTTTTTCCTCCTACAGAGAAGATGGAGAGCTAGAAGATGGTGAAATTGATGATGCAGCGTACGAAGATGTGAAAGAACATGGTACAAAAGGTGATGATAAACAGAAATCTGATAAAGGACATAGAAAATCACGGAAGAAACGCAAAAAAGAAAAAGAAAAGAAAAAATCTAAAAGGAGAAGACGGGATAAGCATAAGGTTAGGAAATGCAAACCAAAAATATGGGAGGTGCCTAATTGTATTCCAGGTTCCTAGGTTTAGCCCAGGATCCAAGGAACTGGGGAAGGAATTGAAAATGTTTATTGCTATTTAGGCAACCTACAGTCTCTGGGGGCAAGTTGGGGGATTCCCATCCTACTGATGCTCTCTAATATTGAAGAATTTGTTAAACTAGAGTTTTGACATGTTTCTACGTGTGTACACATTCACACGTTTCAGTGGTAATTTCTGTGGGGTAAGACACAACAAGTGATAGTCTGGAAACCTGCTTCTTAGCTTTGCTTAAATGCATTGTCATAAACTTGATTTTTGTTCTGTATTTCAAAGAAGTAGAAAATCAGCCCGTAACTGTGTTATTTGTGATACGCATCTTCATGGGGCACTTGTATAATTACATATTTCTTTTAATAGCAGTTTACAAAATAGTGGCATTTATTTTGCCACTGTCAACGGTTGTGGTAGTTCTGACACAAAAGGCCAAAGTTAAACCACTTCCTAAACGATTTAAACCTTTAACAGCAGCGTAAGTTCAGCCCTGTCTGCTGTCAGCAGTAACGGTGGTTGAACCATAGAGATTGGAGAGGTTTTTTAGGATAAGAGGCAAAATCCAGCTCCTATTATTCTGTGATTCTGTAATGTAAATGTATCACTTTGACTTTTTGTGCTAATTATCATATTTATGAAAGAAAAGATTCCAAGCTAGTTATGTGAGTTCTTCTGGCCTCAGAGAGACCCGCAGGAAGCTGGTAGAACCCAGAGAAACCACAGAGCCCTGGGTGTTTACATTTGGAAGCCTCAACAGATCTGATCTTCCTCTGATAAAAAGAGTGGGTCATCAGTGGGTCTGCTCTCCTCAGCTTCCCCCAGAAGCAGAGGCTTGTGAGAATTAAGAAAATATTTTCATTTATTAGGCTAATGGTGCTTTTAAGTTCATATACAGCAGCTGGTTACACAGAGAATGAGGTAGCAATGTCTTAGAGCATGATTTTATTCCTTTTTTCAGCATAACTCCCCTTCCAGTGATGACAGCTCAGACTACAGCCATGACTCTGATATCGAGCGGACAGAAAGAACACATAAAAAGAGCAGCAGTTCTTCATACCGAGATTATGATTCTTCTTTCAGTCAGGTAGTACTTTTTTAAGCTGATTACTCATGCCTTGATTTAAGTGTTGTGTAAATAATGCAGCTGTCAGCAATGGCTTGATGGCAGTGCTGGTTCTCACAGGTTTCAGGAAGCACATACAGTTCTCAGCTCCTTGAGTAGGTTTCCTTTAAGCCTTAAACCATTCCAGAAACTTCTAATCTGTCCGAATTTATTAACCCACTGAAAATCCTGTCTGCAGATAGGGGAGAAGGGACAGTGATGGCTTAGAGATGGCCATAGGCAGTATTTCGTCCTGATGGACAGAGACAGGACAGCCTGTTTCATCTGCATCCAAGATCATCAGGATATGGAGATAATGAATGGAAACAAACTCTTTTAATCATAGTTTATCTAAGTAGCACATAACTGCATATGTTAAAATGCTTTGTCAACCCCCACCAAAAAGCTTTCTGGAGTAGATGCTGTTCTTTTTTTTTTTTTTTTTTTGTCATTTTTCCTCTTTTGATGCATTTAGAATCAGTTATTTAGTAAAACTTTTGATTTTCACTGTTTATTATTAATGCTTTTTTGTGTAAGTCTGGTAGACAGCATGTCAGTAAAGCAGGGTGAAAAGAGTTGGGTTCATTTGAGTGTTTTGGAGGGGTGTGTTTTGAAGCAGTGAGTTGTTCCTGAACAATGCAATCCCTTCCATACAGCATGGACACGTGTCAGGAAATTACATGAGTTCACAGAAAATGCAACATAAAAAAAATGTCAAAAGCAAGGAGTATGATGACTATAGTCACTACAGTGATGAAAACTTTGGTAATTATAATGAGGAAGAAAAGGATGAAGATTTTGCCGATCAGCTTAAACAATACAGGCAAGCTAAAGAGACCTCCAGTGCTGATCTAGGACCGCCGTTCCCTAAAGAACCGGTGAAAAAACAGGGGATGAAAGGTATCCAGAAAGGTAAGACAATGGGAATCATGAACTGTAGTAACGGTTGGCGGCAGCACTTGTATTATGCATTGTTTCAGGCTGGTTTGTCTTATTTCATCTGGAGAAAAGGAGGCTTGGGAGACCTTCTTGCTCTCAACTCCCTGGCAGGAGGTTTGAGCTAGGTGGGGTTGGCCTCTTCTGTTGGGTAATGTGTACGTAGTAAATAAATAAAACCCTATTAAAAAGCCCAAGATTTTTGTTGTGTAGCTGCTTGAGTAAGAAATCATTGGGCTGTAACGTGACTTTCTGGTGGTAGTTCATGAAAGTCAGAAATGGGATTTGACTGGGAAGAGGAATGTAAATATGTGAATTCCAAAACCTTATTTAGATTAAACAAACAAGTCTATTAAGTACCTAGAAATTGTGATAGGTACCTGAATACTCCCCAGTTGTCTTGTATTACTGGGTTATCCAGAGGTAGCAAGCTGTCGGCCATTTACTGCAGGAAAGATTTATTGCATTCCAGCTTGGCTCACAATAAAATAAATTGGCAAAAGATCGGCAGAATCTATTTAGCTGAGACAAAAATGTCTTTTCCTGTGCTGCTTGGCAATACTGCTTTAAAATCTCTCTCTGCAAGTCATCTGAGGTGAAGTCAGTACTGGAACCAGCCTTGCTGTCACGGGGCAGCTTCCACCTGAAGTGGGTGTGATGTCTGCTGGACTTTCTAACTGGTTTTCTTTGGTTTTAAATTGATGGGAAGGCGGGTAGTATGTCTGGATGGTTTGAGGTGAGACTGGGACTCATGACGTGACTGGGTAATTACTATCTTGAGGCTTCCAAACTGTTACCATTAAACATTTTTTTTTTAAATTTTTTTTTTAAATTTTTTTTTTATTCAGAGCTGTTCTGTCCTATTTCTTAGGTTATGATCTGAGGTTGTGACAACAAAATTTGCACACACACCTGAGTGCTGGTTGTACTGCATGGTTCTGTGTTCTCAAAGGGACCAAACAGCCCAAAATATTTCAAGTATTTGGGCTGGTTAGAAGTAACACGGTATTTAGGACCTCAGATTGCCAAAAAGGAGATATTTAGATTGGTCCATGTTCAGCATCACTAAATAACCATTTTTCTTGACTTTCTGAGGCCGTTTAAAGAAGTCATTGGTGTTTTTCAGGTATTTCTCAAAGAGGTAACAACTACAATATAGGTCGAGGGCGTGGGATGCAAAAGAAATTGAAGCGTAAAGATCGTGGAAGGGGAAGAGGGGGCAATAAAGGATCTGATGGCTTCCATGAGGTACGTGGAATTACAGCTGAATTCCCAGGGCAGATAACAGAAGAGTCTTTAAAATTCATATCTCTAAACTTTTTTCATCTAGAAAATCACTAGAATTTTCCAACACTTAATGTACAAAGTATCATTGATAAGTTAATACATAATTTTCTTGGGTTTGTGCTAGTTTATTGCACTTCCAAGAAAGTGGTTTTTGAACTTTGGTTTGGACTGGTGCTTGAATTCCAATCTTAATTGTATCTGAAATAGTTTTTGCCACTACTAGTTCACCTCAGATTTTTCAGTAAAGAAAATGGACATCTTCACAGCTTTTACCAGTTTCCATCTGAATCATGAAGAATTTTCCTTTTCTTTCCATAGGTGAGGCTGTGGGAATGGAAATACAGATGAGTGTAGGTTTCGTTTAATTACTCTTTGCACAGGAATTAGAGAAAACAGAGTGTTCAGTATGGCCATGGTGTTCATAAATTGTTACTCTATAATAAGAATACCATCAGCTTATTAGCAACCACACATCACGACAAAGATTTTTTTCTTTATGATCCCCTCTGTCATAGTGTCACGTTAAAGGCCATCTACATCTGCAACTTAAATCATCTCCTGTCCCAGACTCTCTAGGCTGAGTCTCTTAAACCTTTACCACGGTCTCTTTATCTCAAGTGGAGATGCCACACAGGAATCAAATCATAAGAGGGAACAATTATTTGCCTCCCCAGGAACATAATAATTTGTATGTTAGGTCAGGATTGGTTTGTGCTTCCTCTTTGCTTTGCTTTGTGTTATAAGCCATCAGGGTATTTTTCTTTGAAGGGGAGAAAAAAGGGAGAAAAATGAAGTCAGATCATCTGGAGATAATAGATCTCTTGTGTTGTAAGAAGTTTTTGATTATTAAGAGCTGAAATAATGGTGTAGTTAATCACATTTTGGGGTAACTGGTGCACCAACTAATATTTTTGCAACTGCAGAAAGTGTCAGTGGGATGTTCATTTTCCTTCCAGGATGGCAAACCGGTGAAGAAATGGGTTAACATGAGTCAGGAGTTCATCAATCAGCACACGGTGGAACACAAAGGCAAACAAATTTGTAAATATTTCCTTGAAGGGAGGTGTATTAAGGTAATTATGGGCTGTCTGTCAGTCTTCTGCTTTGGGGTGAGGAAGGGGAGATGACACTGTTGTTTTTGGCTTCAGCTGGTGCAAAGAAAAGCTGTAGGTGGAAACTCATTGTTTTGATTTCCAATGTTTTGGGCATTTAGAGAAAAATGCCAACAGAAGTACTGGTGGAAAAATATCCCATTCTGAATTATAACAAATAATATTAAAAATTATTGTTTGCTTATCAGTATATACAGTAAAACCATCTGTGTTAGTATCATAAACTTACACTGACAACGTAAATGTAAAATCATATGTAAATATCCATTGTCTCTTTAAAGTATAACATCTGTAAATAGGCAGTGATTTCTGAATGTATTAGATTATTTCTCTTTTACGGACTGCTGCTAATTTTGAAATGTTGAAGGAATTACTTTATTACGCTGAATTATTTCTCTCTCTGAAGTAAAAAATGGGGTATACCAGTAGTTCCCCTACCAAAGAACCATCTTCCTTCAGGCAGCAAGCGGAAGGCAGCAGAAGGAAGCAAGTGCTACAGGCAGAGCAGTCAGCTCTTGAGCAACAGCCCTAACAAGACAGTCTCTTACGACGTTAAAAAAAATTACTAGTGCTTCATTTTGAAGCTTTTGCAGCTGTGGAGTTGTATCCTCTGATGTCAGACTAGTTCAGTCAGTTGTAAACCAAACCGTGTGCTTCTCCAAGAAGTGAATGAGTCATTTTTATTTGGTTTCTCTGTGTATTTAGAGATAGAACATTTTCTATTTAATTCCAAGCCAAGGTGGAAGTGAGTGCACTTTTTTTCACCAAACAGGGGAGGATTGAAAACAATGCTTTTGTTGCTGCCTTTATATATTTTACTATGCCATACTCAGCAAGATGTGTATTTGCTGCCACCTTCAGTTTTAAAACAAGTGACTGAAAGAGCCCTTAGTATATTTATCATGAAAATAAATACCAAAAAATATGGGAAAAAAACCAACCCCTCTGCAGCAAAGTAGTCGTAATGCGTATGGCTGATAGAAACTTGATACTATTTGGACTCTCTTTCCTACGTGGAAGAGTCTTAATACTTTTCTTGTTGGTCTTCAGGTTCTCCCATGCATCCCTAAAACAAGATCAGTTTTTCTGATCAAACATGTAATGATTTATATGGAAAATAATTCCAGTGAAATATTTGTTCAAAAGCCTTTTTGATGCAGATTTTGAGGTGGAGGCAGAGAACAGAATGGGGACCGCAAGATCAGCTTGTTTTTCTGTGACTGCTGCAGATATCTCTGTATCTCGATGGAGGAATTGTTTATGTCCAGGTCCCCCTTTCACAGTTTTTAGGGACACATTTGTAATTGCAGTTATGTGTAAATTTAAAGTCAGCTAAGGGAGGGTGCTTTTCTTTAAATATGAAATGGAATTAGCATTTCAGATTCATAAAGTTTTTTCTTGTTTTATTTATAGGGAGAGCAGTGTAAATTTGATCATGATGCAGAGATTGAAAAGAAGAAGGAAATCTGCAAGTTTTACATACAGGGTTACTGCACCAAAGGAGAGAACTGTATTTATTTGCACAATATCCTTTCAAAAAAAATCCCAAACTTCAATGAAATGGAAAGTTTATATTTAGTCTTAATTGATGTCAGTGATTTTTTAGGGTAACTATTTCTTTTCTTAAGAGACTATACCGAAGGCTATGTAGATTTACTACAAAAAGATTATTTTTCTACTCAAATACTTAGAGAAAATACATTTAAAATTATGGGTTTGGTTTTGGTTTTAAGGATTTTTAACCTTTTAAAAGCCAAACCCCCTTGAAGTTAGATCCATTTGTCCACATCCTTTTAAAACCCTCATCTGTTCTTGTTTGTTTTAAAGGACTAGTGGTTTACTCTGGAACTGAGACCTTCATCTTTTTAATCACAGGTTTAGAATTGTGTCTTAAATAAGCCCCCAGTAATGTAATTATGAGTAGAAATTTAACTGGAACAAGGAGGTAAGTCAGTTATTAGCTTTCAAAATTCTTATGATACTGCTCTGGCAAGATTTAGTACTGGTGAATGATTGGTGGGCAGCTGACAGCTGAAATTCATAAACCTGCCAAACAGTGCAAATAAGAAATGGGCCTTTGTTAGGAATCCTTAAATGCTGGCTTACATGAGTTCCCTTGCAAGTTCTACCATACGGGAGCAAAGTGCTACCAAGGAGACAAGTGCAAGTTTTCTCACGCTCCCCTGACCGCAGAAACAAAAGAGCTGTTGGATAAGGTGAGCAATTTGTAGCCTGTTAATTTTTACCCATATAGGACTTGTTTATTTTCGTAACACAGGTTTATGCCTGGCAACTTTGTTCTGCGTCCCTTTCTGTGGAAATCTTTGTGTGCTCTGTAACAAGAAGTATGGATTTTACATTGTCTACTTTTAGCTGCCTACAAGTTAGATACCACCTGATGTGCTCTCAGGCTGGAGAGGTGCCTCCTCTGAATGATTCATGACATCCTGACCAAGTGTTTGCTCCCTGGCTTTGTTCTAGGTTTTGAATACCGAGGAGGAGCCACAAAACGAAGATGAGAAGGAACTGGAGGAGCTCCGAAAGCGTGGCATAGTTCCTCTCCCAAAGCCACCACCAGGTGTTGGGCTTCTGCCAACACCACCAGAGCAATATCCGTTTTCTGAGTCTGACATAGAAAATTATCAAGATCCTTCAGGGGAATATAAGAAAATCCCCTCTCTCTTTGAAATAGTTGTGAAGCCTACGGTGGATTTAGCACACAAAATTGGGAAAAAGTAGGTTTTGTAATTTTGTATACAACTCTCCTTAAAACAGAAATGTTTAAAAAATTCTCTTTGTTTCTGTCAGAAGTGTAGTTTTGAGTCAATGATCTCTCAAATATGGGCAATCAGAATTATTTAGTTCTTTAGTGCTTTCCATAGAAGGGAACTTACTGAGCCTTGACCTTCTAGAAAGTCCCCCCTTTGGCTCTTGTTTTGTCTCTGCCTTGTCTATCTCTATTTGCAGGTTAAGCAAAGTTCACTGTCTTCTACAACCTTTTTATCATTAACTTTTCCCTGCCCAAAGCCATTGCACCCTCTTGGCTTTGGGATGTTTAAACTCTTAGTCACATCAGATGTCCAGTTCTGCATGTGCTGATTTGGGGACAGTGTTCTACTTCAGACAAACTCTTTTCATGTGTGGTGTACAGAGTTACTTTCTTTGAAAATTACTTCACTTCTATAATGTTTTTATCCAAATTAAGATCAAATAAGTATGAACAGATGTGTAAGAGGGAGGAAGGGGAAGAGATAGCTAACATTTGATGGACTGATTCTTTTGTCTGCAGGCCACCAACTTTCTATAACAGCGCGTCACCGCCCAGACCTCCGTTCCAGGGAAATGACCCACATTCTCAGCATATGTATAATCCAGGGTCCAGTCCAGGGCCAGGCCCCGGCATGTCCCAAGGCCATAACGGGCCACCGATGCACCCAGGTTCTCCTGGCCATCATCCGTGTGCAGGGCCCCAAGGGCCAGGAATGCCACAGAGCCCTCCTATGCAGGGTGTTCCACCGGGCTACCTGGGCCCACAGAACCAGGCTGGAATGCCTATGCAAGGACAACAAGGTGGCCCACCCCTCACACCGCCGGGTCTCGGGGGATCCTACAATGCCCCAGGAGTTCAAGGACATATGGTGAATATGCCAAGGGAGAATCATTGTCCTCCGGGGCCACAGTACCAGCAGATGTCGGGCGAAAGGCAGCCCAATATGAATTATGAGCCCATTCAGAACCCCGCCGATTTCTACGACAATTATTATTCTCACCAGGCCGTGCATAACTTCCAGCCAGCCAACAACTCCGGTGGTAAGGACGGCTAAAATTGTTTCTTCTTTGATATGATCCTTTGGTGATGTGGTGCTAAAACATCAAACCTGAGCAGCTGAAGGAGTTTTAGATAGAGAGCCAGACCTCATGGAATATCTTTATTTAGGCTGTTTCAGCTGATGTTTTTGACTTGTGTAATAGAAGTCATGTCAGTTTTGCCTGATTGTGTTTTATGTTCACTGGATGGGTGAAGCCTACGGTGATTTATGTCACTGGCTGGGCGGCTGGTGAATAGAGCTAATTCCAGCTAGTGCCCAGTCATAAGTGGTGTCCCCAGGGCTCATTTTTGGGGCCAGTTCTCTTCTATTTCTTTGTTAGTGATCTGGATGAGGAGATTGAGGCACCCTCAGTAAGTTTGCAGATGACACCCAGTGGGGCAGGAGCATTGATCTGACAAAGAGTCAGGAGGCTCCATAGAGAGGTGTAGCCAGGCTGGATTGAGGCTGAGGCCAGTGGGATGAGCTTCAGCAAGACCAAGGGCCAGGTCTTGCCCTTGGGTCACAACAACCCCCTGCAATGCTCCAGACTTGGGACAGAGTGGCTGGAAAGTGCCTGGTGGAAGAGTACCTGAGGGTATTGGCTGGAGATGAGCCAGCATGTGGCCAGGAAGGCCACCAGCATTCTGGTTTGTATCAGCACTAGTGTGGCCAGCAGGACTAGGGCAGGGATCATCCCCCTGGTCTGGGCACTGGATATGTCCCACCTTGAATCCTGGGTTCAGTTTTGGGCCTGTTGCTCCAAGGACATTGAGGAGCTGGAGTGTGTCCAGAGAAGGGCAGCGTAGCTGAGGAAGGGTCTAGAGGACAAGTCTGGTCAGGAGTGGCTGAGTTACCTGGGGTTATTCAGCCTGGAGAAAAGGACACTCGGGGGAGACCTCGTTCTCATCAACTCCCTGACAGGAGGTTGGTGCCAGGTGGGGCTGGTCTCTTCTCCCAAGGAACGAGTGACAGGACAAGAGGGAATGGCCTGGGCTGTAGAAACCTATATCGTTTAGCTGCTAATTGTTTTTCTTGTGCTGCAGATGGGACATGGCATGGAGAATTTACTGAGCACCAGGCTCACCTCATGGCTCCAGAGTCGCACCAGGGCGGAGGCGAATCAGACTGCATGAGCAGCCACATGGGCCATAAACCGGCCATTAATGTTCCGGATTTCCTTCCAGCCATGCAGAAGGCCCTTTATGCGAGACTTAGTCAAAAGCATCCAAGAGATGGAGACTCTGTCAGCAGCCAGGGTCAGAGGGCAATGAGCAAAGATGAAGGTAATTTTGAGTTCTCAACGTAATTTTTGACTGTGTATTAGCCTGGAACAAGTCTGTTGATTCAGATTTTCATCACATTCCCATTCCCAGTTACTGTGAATGTGCATATAGGAAGTCAAATCATATTTGCAGTTGAATTCTTTGCTTCTCTTCCCAGCTGGTTCCAGGATTTTAATACATGCTTAGCTGCTGCATTCCAGTTCCACATAGAAAGATATGTGGATAATTTTTGGATACAGTTTGCACTTTTAAAAGGTTTTATTGTTAATTACGTCTTAAAATCCCCAATTAAAACAGAAAGGTTATTATTTCTAACTGCCAGTACTGCAAGTGCATCTTTGATTTTGTTTGTTTATTCTGTTGTGCCTCTGGATATTTTCTGCCTATTCCCTTTCTTCTTTTCCTCTGTGATACATGAAACGTGTGGTGTTTGATCAGAGCATCTCTTTTGTGACCTTCAGTGATTGCTTCTGATTCCTCAAAACCTTGTGATTTGGATTGTAATAAAGCAGAAAGTTCCATGTTTATGATTTATTTATTTATTAAGACTACTGTAGGATGCCATGTTACTTTGCATTCTACTGTCCCACAGTGAAGGTCATATTCATTGAGACTCACATTTTAAATCTTTGGGGTTTTTTTTACTAGTATTGGCAGAAATAATTCTTTGAAAGCAGGTTGTTTTCCCAGATAAATATTGGCAGGATATATATATGGAGGATACAGCAGAGCATCTATCTTGGGAGTATCTCAAGTAGCTGTGTTTGTTTTTTATCAGGTCTTTTCAGTCTGATTTCTCTGAGAAGTTACCCTTTATATGAGTAAATAAGTTGTACTCTCTGGTGATCACTTGTTTGAATAATCTTTATTTCTTTTTTTTTTTTTTTTTTTCTTTCTAGATGACAATGTCAACTGGTACTCCAGTAGCGAAGAGGAAGAGGGGAGCAGTGTGAAATCCATACTAAAAACCTTAAAGAAACAGAGTGAAAACTTCCGAAATCGACAGCAACATTCCACAGAGCAGCACCTGCTCGGTATTCCCACTGACCCAAGACTGGCTAAAGAAAAAGGTGCAGGGCCTCAGGCCACTGACCCAAGACTCCGGGCCTCTCCCAGGTCCAACGCCCGCAAGCCTTCGGAATCGGCCTCCTTGGACCCGCGGCTGGTCCGAGATCCCAGGATGCATAAGGTCAGTGACGGTGGCCATGGCAGCTCTGCCCTCAGTGGAGCGAAGCTCGATTTGCACCATGTGCATGCTGGGATTAAAGTCAAGCAAAAAGGGATGGATGATGATGAAGAGGACTCGGAAAGAGAGCTGAGGGAACGCGCTTTTCTGATACCTCTAGAGCCTTTGCCCAGTGTCACGTTAAGGGATCCCCGATCTCAGCTGAGGCAGTTCAGCCACATTAAAATGGACGTTACCCTGATGAAACCAAACTTTGCAAAGCACATTGTGTGGGCCCCCGAAGACTTGCTTCCGATACCTTTGCCCAAGCCCGACCCTGTCTCTTCGATCAATTTACCTCTTCCTCCACTTATTGCTGACCAGAGACTTAACAAACTGCGCAATTTGAAAAATGATCCCCATCCCAATGCGATTCCAGCTGATCCGCGACTGGCTGCCAAGGCCAAGAACAGCCTAATGACCCGGAGTGGCTACTTGGATCCCTCCGGGGACTCGCACACCAGCAGCTCCAGCAAACTGGGAGACCCTCGATTACAGAAAAATGTTGATCCCAGGCTCCACAGACTGTTGAGTGCAGACACGCATCACGGAGCGGCAAAGGATCCACACCCACCGAAGTTCGACCCCCGTCTGGCCAGGTCTGCAGCCACCTCATCACAGCCCACGGAACCTGCAGTTGCCAAGTCTGACCCAGACACTCTGCCTCCATACGCACCCAAACTGTCCTCGAGTGGTGTCAGGCTGGGGGCTCCAGGCTCCATACTCAGTGGTATTAGCTTGTACGATCCAAGAGATCATGGCTCATCGTTGGACACGGCTTCGGCCAGTTCGGGAGAGAATGGAGAGAACCAGAAAAAAAGCATTTTGAAAAATTCCAGTAAAACTGAAGCCAGCCTCTCAGAAGAGGCATCACTGCAGAAGGCTGCCTCAAATGCAGAGAAAACACCAGAAGGATCGTCGGAAGCTGCTTCGGATAAAGCCAACAGCACCAGTAAATCTCAGGCTAAGCACTCCAGCACTGCGCCAGCGGTACACAACCTTCCCATCCAGGCACTGTCGGGATTAATCCGGCCGCAGTACAGTGACCCAAGGCAGGTCAGGCAGCCTGGACAGGCCCCTCAGGCACAGGAGAGCGATCCTAATGGCGAGTCAGATGACAAGTCCTTAAAAGATGTTTTCAAGACTTTTGACCCAACCGCTTCACCCTTTTGTTAGCAGTTGATTTTAAGTCTTTTTACCGTTGTGAATATTGCAGTTTTCTGCTGTTTTGTAACTGGTTTACCTCTTTGCTTTATTTATTTTTAAATTATGATTATCAACACTTTTCAGCTGCTAATCTCAGAACCACACGCAGTTAGACAGTACGCTCTAGTGTTTGCAAAGCTGTGGTATTTTCTATAGAATACTTTTCCAATTTCAGGGAGACTAATAATTGACATGTAGAAAAAAAAACCACAACAACCCCCCCAACCCCGACCTTACCCCACGTATCGTGTTAGAGCTGATAAAAGCACTTTCATTGTAAATACGTCATGGAGGAAGTCCCGGGAGCTGTATATGTGTGAGCCGTCTCTTTCCTAAACTGCATTTCGATCTGATCACCGTATTTCTATGACTGTATAGATCCAAGCAATATTCTGTACATTACTGGGAGGGACATCACGTGATGAGGACTGTTGAACGCATCGAGCCAGATGCGCTCCCTGAGTTCAAAACTGACAGAAATGGTTTTGGAGGAAATCGTCACTCCTTTTCGGATCAGTTGATGTAAGATGTTGACAGTTTTTACTCCCACAGTCAATATTCTTAGTGTAAAAGAGACCTATATCACATATGGAGGATGAAAAATGTCATATCTTTTAAAAGTATTTTATTCTATGCTGTATATAGAAGAAATGGTGAAGTACATACCTAGAAGAAAGTTCCTGTTAAAAGTGGAGAATACCTAAGTTGTCTAATACGGAAAAGGTTTTTATTTAATTTTTTTTTCATGCATACACGATTCTGATTAGTGCTTTAAGTTACGTTGTGGTGTTCATGTATTTCAATGTATTTTTGTATCCAGCTGCTTAATTTGTATTGCTTTTTTTGTATCGCTGTAACTGCAGTACTTGTATTCATGGTGTCTTTATGACATTTTTAACAAAAAAAAAAAAAAATAAAAAGGGTACAGTTCACGTCTGGTAACGACTGTGGTGTTGACATGTTGGCAGCCCGCTCAGCACTAGGGGGTGTCTGCAGGGTGAAGATGACTCAACCAGTGTCACTTTGCGGTCAGGCGGTGGCGGGTGTTGTAGTCGTCGTTCTCTTGCAGATTATCGGCGTCGCAATAGCGTTTTATTGCAGACTCACTGGTTTTGGATTCTTGTGAGATGAGCAGGTGGGAATCCAAGTGTCATGCTTGGATGAACCGAGGGAAGTCGCCTATTTCTCCATCTGCAAAATGTAGCAATAATGGTTTTGATTTGCCTTCCGAATTTGAGTCTCAGTATAAGTTGTATTATTTTTATGATATTTTGAATGGCACTCGCTGGGTGAAAACTGGGTAACAGATGTGAAACCCTGTTGTTATTTTGGAGTAACCTGTTGGTCTTATGTAATTACTACCTCATCTGGTAACAAGTTTGGTTATTCAAGAACTTTATCAAAAAACCCAAGCTGGCATAATCGGGAAGCAGGGGAGAAACTGAAATAGTTTGGAAATAGCACATGGATCGATAGGGGAACGATGAGGAAAAAGAAGCCAAACGTGTGGTTTTATGTGTAGATGGAGAGGGTACTTGTAGGATGCACAGCTCTAGCCTGAAGTCACAGCTTTTTAGGTAAGAGTGGTGACAACTGGATTGGATTCTCTGGGTTTTTTTTGGAAATACTGGGAAAAAGAAGAGTCAAAAGAATTGTGTATGGAGTGAGGAGGAAACGATAGGGGCCAGCTGGTCTTTGCAGCCTGTTGTCTCCTTGTGTAACCATCTCCTTCCTTCCTTCCTTCTTCCCAGATCCAGCTGTGTCCAGCCAGCAGGTCACAGGGGCCCTCCCCAGCCATGGTGCCAGGCTCCACAGGCTGCTCCTTGGCTCCTTCCTCCACCTGGTTTATTCATTGCAAGTTCCTTCCTGGGGTCTGCACTTGCTGCTTTCAAAACGTGGAGGAGATTCATCACTATGGTGCAAGCACTAAACTACCCAATGTGGGTGCTGGGGGTGGCAGAAGGGGCAGGTGGGGGCTGGGATGGGCTGTGGCCACCAAAAAAGTCAAGTCTGATTGGCTTGTCCGTGTCTTTGGCAGGGGAGGCTTGTTCCTGTTTCTTCCATGAGTGCAAGCTTGTGGAGAGCAGCAAGGGGAGTGGCTGGTGCCAGTGGTCCCGGATTCTCTGGAAGCCTGAAGCTGAGAGGTGGGTGATCATCAGTGCCAAGTGGTCTGCTCAGGGGAAGAGAGAGTCACGGGGTAAGAGGGCTTTGGGGAGCAAAGTCTCCTAGGGAGAACTCTAGGTTTTAATTTTTTTTTACCACAGTGAACAGACTACCAGGAACCCTTGATATTGCAAAGTAGAGAATACTTAATTATTCTCCTGATATGTTCTTCAAAAGTCAGCAGTTCTGTCCCTTTCTCTCCCTCCTCATCTGGTTCTTCTTCCCTCCAGCTTTTGTAGTCCACATTACCCTCTGAATTACTATTTTCTGGGTGAGCCTCCCCTAGTGCACTCTTCTGCACGTTTACCTCTCTCTGGTTGCTCTTCCTCTGCAGGATTTAGGATTGCTAATCCTAGAAGAAAAGGTTTCTAAAATACTTGATAGCATGTTAAAGAAGAGGTCTTGAGAAAGGTCTCCCAGGTCGGAGAATTTCTTGCCCAGGGGATGAGCAGTTCATTGGTTTACAGGCCCCCCTGATCCTTCCCTCCAGACAGATTTGCTGGGTCCCTACATCCTTCTGTCCACATCTTGGGTGCTGAAGAATTGGCAGCAATTGAAAGTAATGTCACCTTTGCCAAGGCCAGCTGGCCACACAGGTCCCCAACAGCAGAAGTGCCTTCCCGTTTTGACAGGTAGCTGTCCATAATTATATGTCCTTCAGTAGGTTTTGGGCTCTTGGCGTGTGTTTGTGCTCAGAGGTGGTTGTCCTCGCACCATGGCTGTCAGGGTGGGTTCGGCCCTTGCCTGGGTCTTGCGGAGCCCTAATTCATCCCTCTCTGGATTTAAGGACTCCTTGACTCTGTGCCACGACAGGTTTTTTCTCCACTGCATGCAAAAAGCAGCGATGACCTCTTCTTCAGAGTCAGGCGGAGGCTGTCGCAAACCCTATTAGACCAAATAATTTGCATGCTTTAATAAATTGTCGTACATGAACTCATTTAAAATATCTTAAAAGTATGAACGTATCGATGTGTATGTGATCAGCCTCAGCTGTTAGTACTTTAAAAAATGGTTAAGTGCTTCAAAACCCACTTAAGGAGAGATAGTTTATTGATAAGCAGGGAAATCTTATGACAGAGTGGCCAAGGAGCTCCCCACAGCCTGGACTCACCTTGCAGAACCTGTTTGATGCCACCAGGGAGAACTTACTTTGACAGACGCTGCCTCAGCTGCTTTCAGGACGTGCACAACCGCTTGGATGAGGTTCTGCGCATTGTTCACCAGCAGCTCTGAGGAAGCCTTGCTCTCTGCAGTGACTGCTTTTACCCTGAAAAGACATTTTTAAAGGGTTTTACTGGAAGAACATCAGACCATGTGCCTCTCCTGCATGGCCAGAACTCTGCCACTTACTCTAAACCCAGATCATCCCCTGCACTGGCAGAGCAGGCAAAGCCAGGGGAGAAGAGGGCTCTTTGCAGCAACAGGAAGAGAGCAATCCTGATGAATTGTAATGGGATTCTTAAGGGCCCAGCTCAAGCAAGGACCTCTGGAGACCACGACACACATCTCCTGGAGAAGGGGGCCACCAGCCTTGGGATTGTCCTGGCCCAGGCTGCCTGGAGAGGTTGTGGAATCTCCTTCTCCGGAGAGATTCCAAACCCGCCTGGACAATATGATCCTGGGCACCCTGCTCTGAGTGATACTGCTGGAGCAGGGAAGTTGGATGAGATGATCTCCAGAGGTCCTTCCAACCCCCACCATTCTGAGATTCTGAGAGCTATCCTTGACCGCCCCAGCTCACCTGGCCACGATTCTGAGCTGGCTGCTGATGGTGTGGGTCTGCTCAGCAGCGCACAGCAGCTCTGTGGAGCACCTTGTATCCAGGCAGTACTTTGCGACCACGCGGCCAAATGTGACAAACACCTGCCCGTCAGAAGCGATTTGCCTTGCGCAGGCGACAAGCTGGTCCTTGCTCTAAAGTAACAGAAATACGTGTCGTCCCTCAAATCCTGAGTTTAGTTTTGGGCCAGTTGCTCCAAGAAGGACATTGAGGGGCTGAAGTGTGTCCAGAGAAGGGCAATGAAGCTGGGGAAGGGCCTAGAGAACAAGCCTAGTGAGGAACGGCTGAGGGACCTGGCATTGTTCAGTGTGGAGAAAAGGAGGCTCAGGGGAACCTCACTGCCCTTCACAGCTTGCTGATGGGAGGTTAGTGCCAGTGGGTTCTTTCAAGGAACAAGGGACAGGACAAGAAGAAATGGCCTTGGGGAGATTTATGTTGGACCTGAAAAAAAATTTCCCCACAAGGGCTGTCAGGGCCTGTCCAAGGCTTCCCGGGGCAGTGGTGGTGTCCCCATCCCTGGAGGGGTTTCAAGGCCATCGATATGTGGTGCCGAGGTTTAAATAGTGCCCTGGCAGTGCCATGTTAATGGTTGGACTCCATGAGCTTCAAGCTCTCTTCAAAATGATTCTACAATTCTAAATGTGTTTGAGGGAGAAAGAAAAAAAAAAAACAAAAACACCCAACACTTTTCCTGCAAAGTGAAGGGTTCAGGAGGCCCACATACGTTCTCCAAAAAGGCAAGGACTGGACGCCATGTTCACATCGAATTGGGAGGGAGTAATTTGTAGTGATTTGCCTAAATATCCCTGACACCAATGGTATAAGAGCAGGGTTTCAGCAGGTGCTGGGCAGCCCTGTCACTGGCTTTGACCCTGCTCTCGAGGAGTAAAATGTGGTGGGATGTAGAGTGTGAAACACTCCATACCGTGATGGGGCCTTTCTTCTTCAGGAACTGAGTCATGTGCAGTATCCTTGTTGCCATGTCCTTGGTGACCTGGAACATCTTACTGGGGCCACCCTGCCAGGCCTCACTGTCTTCTTTCTGGTGCTTTACAGGGCTGCTGGCAAAGGAGAGGCTGGGAGAACTGTTCTGGTGCTGTGGAGACAAGAACTGAAGAGATTTTGGAAGGTTCACCACATCTGGCGGGTGTGCGGGTGCATGCAGCATAGCTGAGGATTCTCTGCCTGCGTGTTTTTGAAGCAGTTTATGGTGAGTGAAGGGGATGGGGGAGCTGTCCCTGGGTCTGCTCTGCCTTCCCACCCGGCCCTTCTCTGCCTTCACCCCTCACGGGACTATCAAATCCCAGTGCCCCTAGCTGTCCTGATAGGTGGTAGCCAATATGTATCAGTGCCCGCAGCTGAGCAGCATGATGATGTGCTGTGAACCTCTCTGCTGGTGATCTGGATCATGTTGCTGAGGCCTTTGCTGACTCCTGACAACCAACGGTGGTTGTTGTGGGAGTGGAGTCACCAAGGTGGTTGTGGGGAGGCAAGCTGAGCAGGGGCAGGTTGTGTTTTTTTGGGGGGGAGAGTGGCAGAACCACCTGCTCCTCAGAAACAGCATTCTGAAGATGGCTTTGTGGATGTGGGAGTGCCAGTCAGTGCAGTGGTGCTCTGGCAGTGCTGGCTGACAGTTGGATTCAATGGTCTTAAAAGTCTCTTCCAACCAGAACGATTCTATAATTTGATACTATACCATTTCTTGAGCCTCTCTGTTAACTCCACATCCTTGTCTGCTCCTGCTTGGGCAGGTTTCTACTTCCTTGGTGTATCTCAGAGCATCAAGCTCTTGGGCTGGGAAAAGCTTGGATGTGCTCTTGCATTGTCCTGGAGAGCACCAGTCCTCCACATTCTGCAGACGTCGTCTGATGTGCTGCAGAATGTGTCTGCTGATGCCCTGGATGGTGCAAAGCTGCGTCATGAGGTAGTTTGCCTTTGCTGACCAGTACCATATGATAGTGTCTAGATGGAGATGTCCATTGTCCCCGTGGCTCTGGAATAGCTGGCGAGCTCTACCCACTGCATCTGATGTGAGGACCAGGAGGTGGTCTGCAACAGAGAGCAGCTCTGCCTGAGCTCTGGCCTCCAGGATGTCTTGGAGGGTGGCTTTGACCCACCGAATGTTGGCCATTAGCTGACTGGCTTTCTCTTCAAACGCCTCCTTGCTCCTCTCCCTGTCCTCTTGAGAAGGGGGGGCTAGGGCTGGTCTGAGGACATCTCTGATCACCTGTAGGTGTTCGGTGTTGATCTTTTCCAGGTGGAGCAATAGTGCTTTGGCCCTGAGGGCCAGGTCTCTCTGCAGGAGCTCAAAGCGAATGTCCAAGCTGACAGTTGACAGTGGAGAGACCAAGAGGGTGTTGGAGGCATCCAGCAGTGCTTCCATCAGCACCTTCATCTCCTCCCTCAGTGTTAGGATTTCTCTGCAACCATGGTCTCTGGGGCAGGATAAGTATGAAAGCCGGGCAGCCTCCTGAAGCCTCAGGGAGTTCTCAGACACTGCAGCCAAGAGGTTCCATGAGCAAAGCTTGTTCTTCAGGGCATTCCTCAGCTCCTTCAGGAGCAGGATGTCCCTGCCGATGAACTGATCCACAGCTCCCAGCAGGATGCACACGCTGACTGCCCACTGGACACAGCATAGCTCTAGGGTGGCCCTTCCCACCCTGCAGGAGCCCTGGAAGAATGCCACTTTCTCCAGTAACAGTCTGGTGTTCAGCTGAGCACGGATAAACTTGGCTTGGACCTGGAGAAAGCTCTCCCGGACATCAGCAAAAAGGGGATTTCCCCTACTATGGGCTACACTGGCGATGTCTCCTGCCAGCTGAACTGATGCTGCTAACCCCACCATAGTCTCCTCCAGAGCCTGTTTGCCTCTTGGAAAGTCATCAGACACAATAAAGCCAAACACTTGCTGAGACAGACTGTACCATGAGCCAGATGCAGCTGCCAGGCATGCCTTGGTTTCATGGAGCCTTCCTGAGAGTGCAAGTGCTGCATGTAGAAGCCTCCTCGGGCAATGGCATTGCCTTGGGGCTGACTCCCTGGCCAGGCTGATGACGCACTGTGTCAGAAACCCAATCTCCTGGTGCTGCCCTAGTGTCATCTCCACCTGGGGAGACTGGGCGAGAGGCAGTGCTTCCTTGGCTGCCTCGATGCAGCTATTAGAGAGCTCCAGCAATGTCGAGCAAGTAGTGTTGACAGCAGCCATGTCCTGGGCTTTTACTGCTTCCAGGAGAGCTGTAATGACGGGGTGTGTGTCTCCTTCCCTCGGGTGTGAGCTACCTGGGTGTGAAGATGGACAACTTACAATGTCGTCTTGTGACACAGCCTCATCTTTAACGGTTTCTAGCCTGGTGCACAATGGGCTGAGGTCAAGCCCCTCTGCAACATCTGTTCTCCGCACTCGTTCCCGCAGAGGGCTGAGGATATCAGGGTGGTTGGACCCATCCAGCCCGTCTCGGACATGGTGAGCAGCATCCATCAGGCAGCTTGCTGCCTTTGAGAAGACATCCTGAGTCTGGAGGCTGGAGAGTCTCTCTGGGAGAAGGGTTGTGACAGCTTTCAGCTGGAGGAGGGAGCTGGCCAGTTGCTCAACCCAAACCATCAAACCGTTCCTGAAAATGGGGTCTGTGGCTCTGTCCACATATCTAGTGGTGGCTTCTACCACCCACCGAGCCCAGCTGGTGAGGTGAGCTGTATGATGAGAGAACCTCTCGGGATCCTGACTCTCCAGGGCCTTTTCACACCTTTCCCGGTGCTTGGCCATCTCCTGGACAGAAAGCGTGAGGAGTTCACGGGTGCTGACTGTCTCCTCAAAACACCACAGGAGGCTTTCCGTTGTTGCAGACCATGCGCGGTACAAGGACCGCAGCTGCTCAGCCGCGCTCGCTGGGGCTGTGTGTCTGCTCATCTCAGTGAGTGCCAGAGGGAGGCTGGCCAGGAGCCTCTTCAGGTACTCCACCTGCTCTTTGATTATTCTGGCGGTTTGGGTTTGGGGACACCTGGCCAGGACAAAGTCTGTTGCTCTGAGCATCTGCTGGGCATGCATGAAGAAGGTGGTGATGAGGGGCTGAAGCTTCTTTAAAAATCCTCCTTGTCCTGCTGGAAAACACCCTATACTGGCGAGGCTAAGGGCATCTTCAACCAGCTGACTCAGGGGCTCCTTACCCTCAAAGAAGGCATCAAGGACTTGGCACAGGGTAGCTGTGAGCACTGCCTGGTTGAGACTCTCCACCTCCTCTCTCATGGTGTCACATTCTCCTTCCAGGCTGCTTTCTCCCCAGCTTTGCCTTGGCCATCCCTCATGATGGTTGATGTGGCTGCAGATGCTCTTCTTCAGCCGTAGCAGGACCCAGCAACATTGTACCAGGTCCTGCTTTAGATCCGGCCTGGAGGAGTCAGCCAGGAGCATGCAGTAGAAAACAAGGGCATCCACATGAGTGCTGAGCTCGCTGTTGGAGAGGTGCACTGGGTCTGGGCAGGAGAGGAGAGCCAGCAGCCTGCTCACATGCCAGGAGAAGGTCCTGTGCTTATCCCCTGGCTCCTCACTGCCCTCCTTGTTGACCAGCAGGGAAGCGAGCTCTTGGATGGTCCTTTCTGTCATCTGGAACGTGATGTCTTTGAAAAGGGCAACTCGCTGCTCCCAGGAGCATTTCAGATCGCTGTGCTTGGCTGTGTGGAGCAGAGGGATGCACTCCTGAAGAAGCTGCAAAGTTTGGGCTAAGCTCCTCTGTTGAGGACAGTCTTGGAGTTCCTCGAGGCACTTTGCTGTCAGATTGCTCAGCAGAAGCAAGGCCTCAGAGAAGGCCCGGAAAGCTGCCAGCAGTCCTGGCATGTCCCCTGCATCCTGCAGCATGCACAGGCACTCCAGGAGCCAGCTGGCAGCCTGAAGTATCCTCCTCACCCCAGCAGCATCTTCCATCTGAAGGATCTAACCAGAGAAATGTAGCCAGAAAAAAATAGTCAAGAGTGGCTAAGGCTCAAGAATCCATCTTCACTGTTTCATCCCTTGTGCAGCCAAAATGACACTGGGGCCCTTGAAGAGGAGAAAGGAGGAGAGGATAAAGGAGAAGAGGAGACTTGCTCTGGTGAGCACATAGTGAAGAAAACATTGCTCCAGCTAAAGCTTCTCCCCATCCCTTGTCCTGGTGGAGGGCAGCTCTTGTCCCTCCAACAGCTGCACCCTTCCCCACTGCTGTGTCCCTACTTGCCCTGGCACTGTCCCCTCTGCCATTACCTTCATTGTCTCATTTAAGACTCTCTTAGCTGCCACAGCCAGCTCCTCCTTGTGATGGGGGTTCTCTGGCTGTTCCTGGAGCTTGCAGGCCACCATCATCATGCACCTCCCTGCCAGGATTAGGGACTCAGCTGCAGGATGTGTGTCCTCCTTGAACACCTCATCGCTGGACTCCTCGGCCAACCTGAAATGGAAGCCGCTGGGCTTAGTTCTTTGCCATCCCTTGAGTACCAGCCTGGACAAGTGGCTTTCAGGGTTTCTTATAGATTCACAGAATTGTTTTGGTTGGAAGAGAGTTTGAAACTCACAGAGTCCACCTGTTACTCCAGCACTGCCAGGTCACCACTAAGCCATGTCCCTCAGCACCACCTCTCCATGGCTTTGAAACCCTTCCAGGGATGGGGACTCCACCACTGCCCTGGGCAGCCTGGGACAGGCCTTGGCAGCCCTTGCAGGGAGAAAATTGTTCCTCAGGTCCAACCTAAACCTCCCCTGGCACAACTTCAGGCTGTTCCCTCTTGTCCTGTTGCTTGTTGCTGAGGAGACCCCACCTATACTTGATTTTGAGCTGTGTTTTCAAACTATTTCAGAAGGTTTTGCAGTGGCTACAATTCACTGAAACATGGACAATCATCTGTCACTTCAGGGGTGTTCAACTTAAAAGGTTGGTCGTTGAGGTTTTGCGTTCATAGCAAACTTACCTTCTTGCAGCAGAAGCAAGTTCCTCCATGGCTTTGGATAATTTTTCTGCGTTCTCCCCTAAATTGGGAAAGGCCTGAGAGATTCCATTTTCCTGCTCGAGGGCGAGGGTCAGATGGCAGAGCTGCATAGCCATGGGGCAGAGGATCCTTTGAATGGCTTTGTTTTCCATTAGGAACCCAAGGTTGTAGAAATAAAATGGCTCCATCGTGGATGCCTGGAAAAGGGAAACAATACCTGGGGTGATTTGGAATCCTTGTCAGTGTTGTCACAGTCATCGGTTTTACTTCTGACCCTGCATTTGGATGGGAGCTGCCGGCCTCAGAAATGCTCCTCTCCCAGCGAGAGTTGAGTTTGCACCTGCAAACAGCTCCTGGACCGCAGGGAGGGGGATTAATTACCCTTGATTACCATAATTGCACCTTGATCACCACCCCTCCGTTCCTGCGGTGTCTCGCGGGAGGGCAGGGGGGGAGGCCCGGCATGCGCTAGTGTCGCCATGGAGACGGTCGCATGGCAGTGACGTTACCGCGGTGCACCACGGTCCCCTGTGTTGCATGGAAGGAGGAAGCTGCGGCCTCCGCCTGCGCCCTCATGGGCAGCTGTGTGATAGAGCCCTGAGCTGGACCCTACGCCAGTTTCATCCCAGTTTAAGCACCTCCCTTCCATTGCCGGCTGGTTATAAACGTTTTCTGAAGGGATCTAACCTGTAGAAGTGACCTTTGTCACTGGGGTGTTAGAGATGCCTCTGATGCACAGCATGTGATGTGCATTGCACAACAGCATGCAACACTTGTTGTGTGACATGCATCATGCAGCAGTCATCATGTGGCATGCATCAATGTGACGAGCATTGTGCAACATTGTGCATCAGGGTGTTGTGCATCGTGTGATGTGCGACATGCGTCATGTGACGTGTAAAGTGCATCATGCAATGTGCTGTGGGTTGTGCATTGTGTGATATGGTGCATCACATGGCACCGTGTGTTGTGCAACGTGGATCACATGACATCGTGGAATGTGGGACACAACATGCATGAGGAGATTTCATGCAGTGTGTGACATACAACATGGATCACAGGTCATTGTGCAACATGTGACGTGCAACATGGATCACGTGACATTGTGCAATGTGGATCATATGACATTGCACAATGTATGACATGCAACGTGTGACACAACGTGGATCATGTGACATCATGGAGCATGTGACAACATGGATCGGGGGACATTGTGCAACATGGATTACGTGACATCATGGAGCATGTGACACACAACATGGATCAGGGGACATTGTGCAACGTGTGACACACAACATGGATCACAAGACATGCAACTTGTGACACACAACACAGATCACAGGGCATTGTGCATCATGCAACATGGCTCACGGGACACTGTGAAAGGATTGATATCCCTGGTTACTCCCTGGTTGATGCACAGGAATTTTAGATCTTAGCAGCCTTACTTGTATTCTTTTCTTAGCCTCACTTGCACAGTTTAGTCATTTGTTGGGTAGAGTTGATAATGTTTTGCAGCCTGCTACTTCTCGCCTGGCAAAGATGAGACAGGCCTTGAAATGGTTCATTAAGCCAGAGCACCCTGGTAACAGGGACTCAGGGTGTCAAGAAAAGCACAAAGGAAGGCACCAGTGTCAAGATAAGCACCCAGAAAATAATTTAAACTGATTCTGGAGCCTTCCAGGGATGGATGAGCTAACTCCCAGTGACCATATATGGGCAAAGGAAGCCCAGAGTTCAACTAGGAACAGCATGAGGAAGACTATAAACGACCACTGGGTGAAGGGGAAAAGACCCTACCCCCCTAATTTTATTACTCATGCTCGCACTATGTAAGTAATTTCCAGGAACTCATTAGCATAAGGCTGCACTTTCCAGGGAACTGGATGAACACCTATGTTTCCGTGTATATGAGATGGTGTGTTTTGCTAATTCGTTGGAGCACTTACGTTGGAGGATCCCCAGCGCTGCACTAAAGAATGCCGGCTTAAGAACAACTCTGCTGTTACTGGGTATTTATCTCGGAGTCCGCACCCAGCCTCCCTCCTCGGGGAGGAGCGATAGAAAGCAAAGGGGCTTCGGCGGCTCCCATTTTTGTTTTAACTGTGTTGGGTGACACAACGTAGAGAGCACGGGACGTCGTGCAACGTGTGATACGCAACGTGGGTCACGGGACGTCGTGCAACGCGCGACATTGTGCGACACGCAGCGTGGGTCACGGGACATGGTGCAACATTCCTCGCGGCTCGTGCGTTGCGGGTCACGTGACGTCGCGCACACCTCTCCCTCCCACTCTCCGCCCCCGTGTGCGGTCCCGCCGGTGCAGCGGCGGCGGAAGGAAGGAGGAGGAGGAGGAGGAGGAAGAAGCAGAGGAGGCAGCGGCGCGATGGACGGCGCGGGGAAGGAACGGGAGGCGGTGCAGCTGATGGCGGAGGCCGAGAAGCGGGTGAAGGGCTCGCACTCCTTCCTGCGCGGGCTCTTCGGGTGAGCGGCGGGGCTGCAACGCGGGGGTGGGGAGAGGATTGAAGGGAGCGGGGCCCTGTGCGGGGGTTTTAATCATTAGAAAAGAGCATTTATGGAGCGATGCTACCGTGGAGGTCTGGATGTTTCTAAATAATAGCCTAGGGGGGAAAAAAAAAAATCATCTAGTTCCCGCAGCCCTGAAAGCTGAAGTCTGAAAAATAAATTCAGCAGATTAATGGGGCAGGACGTGCTCCAGGGGGCCTAATCCGGGCAGAGAGCTGCCGAAAATCCTCGTGATGAACCATCCGAGATGCTGAGAGGCAAAATTCTAATTTTTCTGAATTAAAAATAAACGCATGGGGAAAAAAAAAACCAAACCCACAAACAACAAACAAAACAGCTTTTAAGATAGAAGAAAAGGTGGTGGGTGACTTGGCTCTCGGCATCCCCCCTGGGTGACCGGGCCAACAGCGTTGTCGACTGCTGGGCTCGCACAAGAGCTTGTCGTTCTTATTTATTGTTTTAGGACTAAAAGGCTGAAAAGCGCCTGGTGTTGGGGTGTAGCATTACCTGGCACTGCCACCTCCCTTGGCTGCAGTTCCTGCAAAAAGCAGCTTTTCAAGGGTGAGGAGCAGTCCAAAAGAACGCACCTGTGCTTAGAAATCAAATTCATCTGCCAGGAGAAGGAAAAGGGGGGGAAAAAATTGTCGCTAATAAATGTTGTCATCTCCAGCGCTGCAGCGCTTCCCAGGTCAGTGGGAGTGTGCGCTGCAGAGGGCGGCACCGAGAAGAAATCTGCATTTGGTTAACAAAACCGCTTAATTTCTCTGGAGATAAACGTATTGTTAATCGTCCTGTTTGGGGAGCAGAGTTCTGCTGCTACACCCATCAGTTTGGCTTGTGGAGGTGTTTTTTAGCAGGAGGTTGTGCAGCATCTCTTAATTTTAGGTTTGTTTGTTATTTCCCAAACACTAGGTTATTTTTTTTCAGGTGCTAAATTTGCTTTTTGCGGGTGTTTTTGCTGAGTGCCTCCTAGGAACTAACCCAAAGCTGAGTCAAGGAGCAAGTGGTGCTTTGCCCCAGGCTCCAAACTCTTTAAGAAGGTACAAAAATAAAAACACCTAAACTTCCATTTCAAGAGCAACTTTTGTCTTTTGCTGTCTTTCAGGGGCAACACAAGGGTGGAGGAAGCCTGCGAGATGTACACCAGGGCTGCCAACATGTTCAAGATCGCCAAGAACTGGAGTGGTGAGTAGAGCGAGCACCTTCCTGCCAGTTATTGTGGTGGGAGTTTTACTTTGCAGGCCGTTTCCATGGGGATGGTCCCTGTGGTGATGCAAATCCCGACCCTGCGATGATTTAAATACTGGGCAGAAAGGGGATGACCTGAATGTTCCCCATCCGGAAGGGTTCATGGCATTGGTCTTGGCTTCTCCCACAGCTGCAGGGAACGCGTTCTGCCAGGCGGCCAAGCTGCACATGCAGCTGCAGAGCAAGCACGACTCGGCCACCAGCTTCGTGGATGCTGGGAATGCCTACAAGAAAGCGGATCCTCAAGGTAAGGGGAGTGAAAGCCAACATTGCTGTCCCACTGAACTGCTCCACAGTGAAGGAGGTGGCCCTGAGGAGGCTTTTGGTAGCCACCAGCTTCGCGTGGCTGCGGATCCTGGCTGAACAGGCTAGCAGATGGTGTGAGCATCATCTGGCATGTATTGAGGTGGCATCTCTAGGTGGTCCTGGATGTTGGGCATGAGACTGTGCCCCTCAGTAGCTTCCTTCCTGGTTCAGCTTGGCTTTGGAGACGTTCTTGCTGCTGAGGGAATATTGAAGGCAGGCTGTGGGTCTGGATCGAGCAGGATCTCTGCCCTGAGCCCCAGCCCCATTCCCAGGCGGGCAAAAGAGAGGTGGGCGGTACATGGACTGACCTTTAATGGGATGAGGATAAAGGATCTGGATCCTTTAAATCTGTCTGTAAAGAGCTTTCTGAAAGACCTCCGATAGCCCTGACCTGAGTGGAGGGGTTGGAGACCCATCAGTCTCACCCTTGTTTTCCTCTGCTGGGGGCTGAAGAAGCTAACTTGGGGCTGGTTTATAACAGGAAAACACTCAAAGATCCATAAATATGATCAGATGAGAGAAGCTGGTGTGCGCTGGTAAGGAGGAACCTTCCAGAGAGATGGTTTTTGGAGGGGGGGAGGTCTCAGGGTGGGCAATGTGAGGCACTGGCTGACTCTGTCATTTTTCCTGACCACTCATGCTGCAGAGGCCATCAACTGCTTAAATGCAGCTATCGATATCTACACCGACATGGTAAGAAGCTGCTGGGAGAACTACAGCTCGGGAGCCACCGCGTGTGTAGGTGCTGGGCGGAAGGGGAGCCCCTGTCCCTCTCACGTGCAACCTCTGCCTTCTCTAGGGGCGATTCACCATTGCTGCCAAGCACCACATCACCATCGCCGAGATTTACGAGGCCGAGCTGGTGGACATTGAAAAGGTAATGGTACTACTGGACAGCCCTTGTAGGGAGAAACAGTTCCTCATGTCCAACCTAAACCTCTCATGGTGCAACTTGAGGCCAGTTACTCTTACTCCCTGGGAGAAAAGACCGACCCCCCCTGGCTTCAGCCTCTCAGGGAGTTATTAAGAGTGAGAAGGTCTCCCCTGAACCTCCTTTTCTCCAGGCTGAATGCCCCCACGTCCCTTAGTCGCTTTTCATAAGACTTGTGCTCTAGACCCTTCCTCAGCTTTTCTCCCCTCTGAAAATCCTTTGGGGAGTTTATGGGGGCAGTTTTATAGTTTTATTTATTTAATAGTTATATTTTCTGCAGCACCCAGAGGAGGCTGCTGTTATTTGTCTCAAAGCTGAGCCCTGACCCTCTCTGGTGGATGTAAGCCCTGTACAGGAGCCCTGCAGCAGCTCAGCTGGCTGCAAATTTTCTGCTTTTGAGTTTGGAGAGCCCAAAGTGATGGTTTGTAGATGTGATTTGTAGAGAATCCTTCGCTTCTTTATCTCTGCTTGATTCCCATCTCTCTGTGTCTCAGGCGATTGCGCACTACGAGCAGGCTGCCGACTACTACAAGGGAGAGGAATCCAACAGGCAAGTGGCCTTTGGGAAAGATTCACCTCTGGGGATCGGGGCTTGTCCTCACTGGCCCTACGCGCTTGGGGGGCTGTCCTCAACAGCCTCGCGCGCTTCCACAGTTCACCAGCCACCCTATTCTGGAACGGCCTTTGGTGGGGTGCCCAGGTCCTGCTGAGGTTGTGGTGCAGGGGTCTCATCCTGTGTGCCGGCCTGTCTGGTGTGGGGTGGGGAGGAAGCACAGAGGGGTTGAACAGTATCCGGTGCCAAGTCCGTGCTGAGCCAAAGGGCTTCTGGCCTTTCCATGCCTGTTAATTTTGGCTGTTAAAAATTTCCCTATTTTACAACATTTAGGTCCCACTTTTATCTACACTGAGCGCTTGGAGGTCCCAGGGCATGGATATTTCTTGTCCCCAGGACCCAATTAATTACTTTACCACTATAATTGGTTGTAGCTCAGCCAACAAGTGTCTGCTGAAGGTTGCGGCCTATGCGGCACAGCTGGAACAGTACCAGAAGGCCATAGAGATCTATGAGCAGGTGAGGATGTGCAGAACCTCCCTAAACACGTTAAGTGTGTGAGCATTCATTTTAATTTTATTTTAATCAGCTGTCTTGCTTTTAATTCAGCTCCAGTGACACATTTTTTTTTCCCTAACTGCCAGCCTCTCTTTTCACTCTTAGGTGGGAACAAACACAATGGACAACCCTTTGCTCAAGTACAGCGCCAAAGAGTATTTCTTCAAAGCTGCTCTTTGCCACTTCATTGTGGATGAGCTGAACGCCAAGGTCGGTGGCCTCAGAGCCTTTGCCCCCAGACTTTCACATCCCTCTTAAACAATCTTGGCTGGCCCAGGCACGTTCTTGAGTGCATGGGCATTGATGGGGCTGTTGCATAAAGTCCAGTTGGGACTTACTGGATATCTTGCTCTTGGATTGACTGGGAAGACTTTCCCAAGCTCTCCATGTGGTTTTAGGGCTTGGAAGGCAAAAAGTACAACCAAATGTGAGTGGTTTAGCATGAGGTGAATGTGAGGTTGTCTGCTCTCTTGCAGCTCGCGCTTGAGAAGTATGAAGAGATGTTCCCTGCCTTCACAGACTCTCGGGAGTGCAAGCTATTGAAAGTGAGTGCAGCCAGTGTGAAAACAATTGCGTCCTGCTCTCCACTTGCTGCTTCTCCCATCTCACTGTCAATTTGGTTGTTCAGTTGAAGATTTGAGTGGAGTCAGACCTGCTTTGCCTTGGGTTTATACCCACTGTGTGGAAGCAGCTGCAGCTGAATGATAATGATTATGATTATTTTAACTCATTAAAAAGAAAAAAGCCAACCAAAAAAAAATCCAAATTCTGTGTTGGGGGCAAGTGGTTGGAAGGGGTTGCAAGGTCCCTCTCCATGTGGGAGCACCCAGTAATGGAGCAGCTCCTCATTGTAAATGGTCTTCTCCTAGAAACTGCTGGAAGCCCACGAGGAGCAGAACAGTGAGGCGTACACCGAGGCGGTAAGTGGGCAGGGGACAGGAGCTCAGGCATACTCTTGTCTAGTGCTTGTTTCTTTTTGGGTTTCTGTTTAGGGGTGGTTGTGTTTTGTTTTTGTTGGTTTTTTTTTTTTCTTTTGGAGCCCAAAATTTCCAGTTTGTTACACTTTAAAGGCCCAGTTGGACAGGGTGGGAGAAGGTGAGAGCCTGATGGGGTCTGCTGCAGGGCCTGATGCTGCCTGGAAGGGATTTATTCAACTCTGAGCTATATGTATTCAATTTTATGCTAATCTTGTCTTTATTTTAGTCTACCCCCCTTCTCCCTCCTTTCTTACTTCTTCACCCTTACCTCTCCCTTTCTCCAATCTTCCCCATCCCTTTCTCCCCTCTTTATCTTTTCCCTTCCTTCTCTCCCCATCCCTTTTTCCATCCCCCCTTCTATCCCCTTGTTCCCTTTTCCAAATTTTCCCTTCCCCCTGCTTCCCCTTCCCATTTCCTTCCTCTTCTGCCCCTTCCCTTCTCCCCATGCATCTCTTTCCCCCTGCATCTCCTTCCGCCTTCTCCTTTCTGTTCTCATAGAAATCTATTGGAATATAACAGTTTCTAATAGATCATTAGAATTCCTACAGATTCTAACATATTCTAATAGATTCTAACCAATTCTGACAGTTTCTAACAGTCTAATAGATTCTGACAGGTTCTAATCGATTCTGTCAGTCTAATAGATGGTCAGATTGTAATGATTCGGTCAGATTCTAATAATTTCTAATGGGTTCTGACAGGTTCTAGCAGATTCTCCTACTCTGGTCTCCTGTATTCTAAGCTATGAGACTCTAACCTGATCTGATAGATTCTAATAGTTCATTTCTAATAGTTTCTAACTGATTCAATTCTTATCAATTCTAGTCAGACTAATTGTTTCTATTCTGGTCTATTCCACCCAATGCTGGTTTATTCTGATTGATTCTATTTGTAGTGTCCTGGGGGCAGAAGCAGAGCCATCGGTGCTGGTGGTGCCTGAGCTCCCAGCGCTCCTTTTGCCACCTCCTCCTTGGCTTTCAAATACTTTTATTGACCCCAGTTTGTTGGGTTTTTTTCTTGCCAGGTGAAGGAGTTTGACTCGATCTCACGGCTGGACCAGTGGCTCACCACCATGTTGCTGCGCATCAAGAAGTCCATCCAAGGCGAGGGGGATGGGGACCTGAAGTGACGTGGGTGGAGCCTCAGCACCCCGTTGTGCATCACCGCTGAGGACACCGCGGGAATCCACTCCCCCATCCCCTCCTGTGCTTCCTTCCGTTGCTCCCAGACCCAACGACCCGCCTGTTTCTTTAGCTCCCTGCTCCCTGGCGTGACATCACGGCTAGAGGAGGAGCAGCGCTGCTGGGGTGGCACTGGCAAGTCACGCTGAGATGGAACCAGCACTTGGGGCAGAAACCCTTGCTTTTGGGTGCTGGTGAAGCCCTGGCTGCACTTGCAGCTCCCACTTGTCCCCACTTTTGGGGGTTGAGCCGTATCAGTCTCCATCTGTTGTATTTCAGAATGAAATATAAAACATGAGGCTCCTCTTGTGTTTTTGGGTCTCTTTTTCCACTTGATTTGGGGGTGCAGCCCCTTCCATCTACCCAAAGATGACATGACCTGGGTTATAATCTATTTTTCTATGATTTTATTGCCACCCCAGTGAAGTGCAAAAGCCTTGACTGAGACTCGCTGTTCCACAGCCACCTTGTGGGCAGCAGCTGAGCGATGGGAAGTGAGTTTGCTTTGAAAAGAGGTAGAAAGAGTTAAAAATTCCTGCAGTCATTTTAGGAAATGTGTTGGAAAATGTCTGCAGCCCCTGCTCCTTGGCACAGGGCTGTGGTGAACTGGAGCTGATGAAGGCACCTCTTACTTCACGTGTATAGATTAAGGAGGAGTTGGGAGCCTGCACCAGCCCTTGCTTCGTTATTTTGCTGCAATGAAGAGATTTTCAGCTGTTCAAAGAATTAAAAAGTCATTAATTAGCTGCTTTATTTGGCACAACAGCTTTTTTGTGGCACAAACATCACAGGCAGCTTCAGTGGACGCTGCCTATGAGGAAGTGCTAGTTTCTGGTGACCAAAATCCTGCTTTTTTTGCACTTCTCTGTTTCTTTTTAATTTTATGTGTTTCTTGGAGTGGAACAGTTCAGTCTGAAGGGTTTAGTTCTATTATAGTGCTACTTTACTGCTGGTTTATGGAAAATAAAACCAAAAGATGCTCCTGCTACCTGCCAAATTTAGTAGTAGTAGTACTATTTTTTTGTTTTATTTTGAACAACATCAGTGGTCACTTACTTTTCATTGATTGTGGGGCCCCAATCCATTGGGCTGTGTGGGGTCTGTTGGAGCAATACCATTACCCCCAAACCATTCAGGCCGTGTCCCTAGGCTACAGCATGTCCTCCAGTGTTACCAGTGGTCACTTGTGACAGTGTGATGCAGCCAACCTGCCACTCTGCTTGTGTTCTTCCCTTCCCCCCCCCCCCCAACTCTGTACAGTGACAACTTCCTCATGAAATGGCCTTAGCAAGAATATACTGTTTTGTGTGAATCTGTACATGAATAAAGTGAAAATAATGTCCATAAGTTGCAATAAATGTTCTTTTCCTGGGAAATGCTGACTGAAAGCTTGGGGAATGGGGGGTTGTGACGCAAAAAGTCCATCCATGCCCCGCTTCCTCTGGGGTGACCTCTTAAGGTACAACGCAAGGATGAATAGTTGTATCATTTCACACCACCTCCCTGCCTGTTACACAACAGGAGCTGAGTTAGGACTTACCCCCTTCTTGGCAGCGAGGAAATGTTTCAAAACCACCCTGAAGTCAGTGGAAGAGTTCAGTTATTTTAATAAGAACAGTTCGTATGGGTAACGCACAGTCACAGAGTACAAAAGTTTCCCCGGCTACAGGTACTATCGCTCAGACTTTCAATATATCTACACCCTCTTTACAGCAGGGACACCAAGCTTCAGCAGGAACAGCAGGCATGAATAAATACTGAAATATAACCTCTTGGAAATGCTCTTAAAAGAAAGTCCCTTTCTAGAGATTCTGACTCCACAGTAACACCTCAGACATCCCTTTTAGGGTTCAAAAATAGCTCTGTGCCACAGGTGAGGTGGTGTTACTGCTTTGCCAACCCCTCATCAGCCTTAGAACAGCCCGAATGAGGCTTTATTGTGCTCACTTTTCACCTTGCAGAAAGCTTTTCTTGCAGCCTGAGATGAGAAAACTGCTGTGGCGCTACTCAGCACCAACCTGGGACAGTTCAACCCACACCACCCTGAAGCAGCTGCTCAGGTTCCACTCCCACAGACCAAGTATTTAAAATCTGGGGAAAAAAAAAGACCAAAATCCTGCAAACAGTCCAGTATGTTTTTAACTTGCTTGCATAATTTTAAGCCATTAACCAACCAACTGCCTCCTGTTGAGGACTGAACATACCTCTGGAGACTCTGGCATCACCGGAATTAGCTGTAGCAACTCAACAGCAAAGCAGTAGCTCACTCTTCCTGATGAATTACTACTTAATTTTAATTAAAGTAGGTCTGGTTAAGTGCTGACCTACCGGAACCATCAGGGAACAACTTCTGTAGTGACAAAGGAAAATGCCCATGAAGTGTCCTTCTACAGGAGCTTTTCCATCACAGCCAAAGTATCACTTCTCGCAGAGCTTTTCACAAGAGATATTTTGGTCTCTTCATCTTTTCTCCACAGGGAATGAAGTCCCCAGCAATTCCACCTCTGATGCCCCCTCCCCAGTGTGGTGGTTCTCCACCCCACCTTCAAGAGATGGAGCTGTACCAATTGAGTAATGAGTTTTTGGAGGATATTCTGGAGATGCAGTGAGTCTTTCCCTCTGGCCCTGCTTCCCCTAGTGCCCACAGCAGGTTACTGGCAAAGTCCAAGAGCTATACAAAGGGCATGGCCTAAACCAGCTGTCACGATCCAAATCATTCCATATTGACCAGTGCATGAAGCTGTGGCTGACCAGGGTCCGTCTGTGCATGGAGCACTGTCAGCTCACTCAGAGTGGTGGCCATGAGGGCTTCCTGCGGCCCTGGGGTCCCAGTGGACTTACAGTCTATGCTGGCAGCAGAGGCATTATCATGCAGCGCAGTGATGCTCCCTGGCACAGCCGTGAGGCTTTGGTAGCGGCCGTTCTCTGAGAAGGACAGCAGCTTCTCTGGGATTTTAGGTGACATGTCGTACTCTTCATCAGGAAGCTCCATTTTGTGACCCTTGCTGTTCTTTGATGCTCCTTCAACGATGACGAGGAAGGACTTCCAGGGTGTGTTTTTATCATGTATCTGAAAAACAAAACAAAACAAACCCCAGAAGATTGAACATGTGATGACTGTGCAGAACCTGCCAAGCTGACACGTGGCAAGGAAGAAAGGCTGGAGAGTGACCAGGCAGCACAGGTCCTTACAGAGGTGTGGCGCCGGAGGGTGGACTTGTCAGTGAAGGTGCGGCCACAGGCATTGCACATGAAGGGCTTCTCCCCGGTGTGGATGCGGTGGTGCCGCTGCAGCGCGTTCAGCTGGGTGAACTGCTTCCCACACTGGTCGCAGCAGTAGGGCCGCTCGCCTGCAAGCGGAGAGCGAAAGCAGTGATGTCAGCATTCCCAGACCACAGCCCACACCAAGCTTTATGGCCACAGAAGCCTCCCCAGTTTATTTATGTCTATTTTCCACTCACAACTAAAGTCCTGTCCCAGTACTTCAGAGAAATGCTTGGAGCAATACCAAGGGGTACTCCCCCACAGGGGAGTGGGTGAAAGGACCAAAACATGCACAGAGTAAGAATTAAAACCTTGGGAAATCCTCACGAATAAATTCATCATCTGAAGAGAGCAACCGGGAGCAATACATCTTTAAATGGTGGTTTCAAGCCAAAATCCCAAAAGCCCCTTGTACCTGTGTGCACTTTGATGTGCTGGTAGAGCGAGTTCCGCTGTGCGAAGGTCCTGAAGCAAACCTCACATTTGAAGGGTTTGGACCCAGTGTGGATCCGGTTGTGGTGCTTCAAGTACTCCTTAGAGGCAAAGCTCTTCCCACAGGTCTCGCACATGAAGGGCCGCTCCCCTGCGGCGAGGGCAAAGAGGACAATTAAACATCAGACCACTCTTGAGATCTAAAAAGCATTCTTGTAATGACATTTCACTATCATTTAACTCCCTGCCTATCCAACTGTGTGAACTGTCCTCAGTAAAATGTGTCTGGGGATGAGAATATCTGATTTTAACTAAAAAATGATGACAAAAAACACATTTTCTGGATGAAAAGATCTCCTCGTTTCTGAGCAGGCTTCCTCCTACAGGCAGCACATCACAACACGAAGCCTTCCTTACCTGTGTGACATCGCTTGTGATATATGAGCATGTGATTCTGGGTGAACCTGGCCCCACACTCATCACAGACAAAAGGTTTTTCACCAGTATGGATCCTGAAATGAGAAAGCCACATTAGCGCACTGAGGTATCACCTTGCTCCCTTAGCAGCTGGTCTTCATGCTCTCTGAAGAGTGACCGCAGGTCTGTGCGAGACTTCGTCACCTTTTAGAAGGCAGCAAGGGCAGCTTAGAGATTTTTTCTGCCCAATCCACTATTTCAGGTTAAACTGTAGCTTAAATTTTGAGCTCCTGCGTGCTTCAGGGCTATTCTGAACAGCACTGCAGGAACACGGCCAAGAGAGGCTGGTTTTCATGACAATGCAGCAGCAGCAGAAGTGTAGATGTAAAAATAGATGCAAAAAGATGGGCAATTCTCACCCCAGTCTGTCACGACACCCGAGTTCGGACAGCACTGAGCTTCCAGTGTTCAACCAGCTTGGTGGCAATGGAGGAGGAGCTCCACTTAAGCCAAAAAAAATAATGGCAGACTGATCAAAGCCCTTGACACCTACAGTTTTTGCCTTGGTAAAAAACATCTTTGCCCCTGAGTTTTTCAAGACCATGTGTTGGCACCTCCACCTCTGAGTCTCACTATGACCAGTTCCACCATCTGGAAGATGCAGGGGTGTCTTGGGACCTTCATTCACCTCCAGACGGTGACATGCCAGCCTCTAGTCATATATCAGCTGTCTCCCACACTTAGCACCTAAATCTGCCATTCTTCAATTTAACAGGTGGACAAATTTATTTAGAATATTTTCATACTTATCACATAATTTTATTCCACTGAATATAAAGAGGCACCAAAGGAGCTGAAATAATTACAGCCCTAATCTTAAAAGATTAATCTGGTGCAGGGGTTGCTTTTCTCATGTGAACCACCAATAGGTCTCCTCCCATGAGAAAAGGTCACTGAGGCGCCCACGCACTTCTGCTTTGGCTGAAAGAAAAATCACAGCAGCTCCTTTAACCTGAAAAGCAGGAAGAAAAAGCTCAGAGAAAAAAAAAAAAAAAAAAGAGGAAATACGGACACTTTGGAGTCAGTCATGTTTTACATCCCCCATGTCACTTGAAGGCTCAAGGTGTGCTCCAGGGGATTCCGCTTCTCCCCCCAGAATCTAAGAAGGCCAGTTAAGTCCGTTCATACCTCATGTGCGTTTTAAGTGCAGAAGGCTGAGAAAATTTAGCCTCACACTCTGTGCACCCATAAGGCTTGTCGCCTGTATGCGTCCTTTCATGGAGCCTCAAGGCAGTTTTGGAGCTCAACCCCTTTCCACACTGTTGGCACTGATGACGCTCCCCACCACCCTCATGAACCTGGAGAATGTGCCTCTTGACGTCCTTCTTCCGCTTGAACTTCTTACCGCAGAGCTCACAAGGGAAGTGGCGCTCGCTGCTGTGGACATGGCGCTGGTGGCTTTTGAGGTTGCACCGGTTGGCAAAGGTCTGGCTGCAGGTTTCGCACCGATAAACGATCTCGGCTGCGATGCCGTGGCTGTGCTTGACATGCTTGAGGAAACTCTTCTCGTACAGGAACTCCTTCTCGCACGTGCTGCACTTGAAGTTACTGCCTCGCTTCTTTTTATCCTCCTCGGATTTCTTCAGGCTTTCTTCTGACTCCAAGTCACCATCGCCTTCTTCAGTTTCGGGTTTGATGTTGTTCTCTGCTGGCTCCTCCTCCCTCTCAGTATCGTGCATCTCCTGCTCTTGAGGACATGAGTTTTCTTCGGCAGCAGCCTCTGCATTCTTCTGCTGCTCCCTCAACCGCCTTGTGTATTTCTTCTTTGGAATTTCCACAAACACCTTCCTCCCAGCCAGCCTCCCGCTTGCCCTCCTGATTTTGGCATAAGGAGGCTTCAGTGTGTCCTTCTTTCTGTCCATTTTATCTTTGGGTTTGGTAGTGGGCACCTCAGGAGATGCTCTGCTGCTGGGCCTGCCTGCTGGGGAATCTGAAGGAGCAGGAGGACAGCCCGTCCGGTCAGCTTCTGCCACAGCAACCACTTTGGACTCGAGTGAGGCACTTGGCTGGACAGTGCTCGCCTCCTCAGAGGTCTGCGACTCGGAGAAGTTCTGCAGCTCCAACAGCACCGACTCCAGCATCTGCTTCTTTAATTGAAAGCATGTTTCTGAGAGGTCCAAACACTTCAGCTTTTCGGCTATTTCGAGCATACGCTGCACTCTGTCTTCTTCCACTTCTACCTTGGCCGTGTAGACAAACTCAAGAAATGAAGCAAAATCAGCAACCTGGACCTCATTCAAGAACACATTGCTCCTCAGGCCGTCCACACCCTTCTCATTGAGGAACACCTCCTTGAAAAACTTGCTGGTTGCCGCCAGCACGGCCTTGTGAGCCACGAACTCTGCCCGGACACCTTGGTACTCCACGCTGACTGTCACATCGCAGAGGTGGCCCAGGAGACGCAGTTGATGCATTTCGTTCAGCAGGTTGATGGGCGAGGACTTGGATTCCAGTAACACCGCATTACTTTCCATCTTTCCTTCCCTCTGCAAAAAGCTGATAACGACAGGGTGCGTTAGCTAACAAAGCTCAGAGGCTTCAGTGGCCTCAGCTCACAGCCAGGCTGTTGAGAGCATTTCACTCGAGGTGCTTGAGCTTAAGAGAACCGGCTTTAAAAGGGACTTTGTGACAAGCTGGGCAAGAAGGGCCACTTTCAAAAGGTGTCACATCTAAAACCGTGCCGCCAATCCTAGAGAGATTTCTCTGAAGTTAAATGTGAGTTTCAACCTTGAGAATAACTTCACCCGAAACACTACAGACTGCGAGAACCTGTCGTAGGGACAAAGTAAACAAAGGGAGATCAAAAGAGGTGTTCTCGTTAAGGCACGTGGGACTAAGAAATTATTCTCTCTCATAATCAGGCACTAAGAGAAAAGTAAGATTAAGCAGAAGTTAACTGCAATCCTAAATAAACACTTCCTTAAATGGTCTTTTGAGATAAGGCTTAAATGAGGCTCAGATAAAATTCCAAGAACTTACCTGACCAAAGCCTAGGAGGCTGCACAACCATATCCTCAAACTATTGACCTAAGCAAGCACAAAACTTCCTCAAAATGCTTTCTTTTCTTAAAAAATTCATCACTCACAATGGACTTTGAGCCTCTAAATATTTGAATGCTCATTTACAGCCTTCCAAGGGCTTCCCTGGTCCCATTTAGGTTATGTCACATTTGCCAGTAATATTTTGAGCTGTTCCAAAGTTCTCAAAAGAACTGAGGGTTCTTTGTTTTCTTTTTTAAATAAAAAGTTTGATCCCAGAACAAACAATATTTCTCTGAACTTTGAAGGTGCTCTGAACACCATGTGCGTCCCCCTGACCTATCAAACGTCAGTGTTCCAAACTACCCAAAATTATTTTTCCCAACTCTCCATCTATTTCCCATCCAAGCGTGCAACAAAAGCTGCGCTTCATGTAGACAATGGCAGAAACCCAGCAGGAAACAAGAACCCAAACCACAAACTCCTCCCGCTGGGGTGAGCTCACAGCAGGGTGGGGGAACTGAGCACATACATGCTGGAGAGCCAAAAGAGCACAGCAGACCCCAAAGGGTGACAAGGAGAGGATGCCCAGCTGTCTGCCCACACTGAGGACACACAATGCAGCTCCTGCTGAGGGAGATCGTAGAATCATTGAATTGTTCTGTCTGGAAGAGACCTTGAAGCCCAGTCAGTCCAACCATTAACCCAGCACTCCCAGGTCGCCACTAAACCATGTTCCTCAGCACCACATCTCCATGACTTTGAAACCCCTCCAGGGATGGGGACTCCACCACTGCCCTGGGCAGCCTGGGCCTGGCCTTGACAGCCCTTGTGAGGAAGATTCAGGTCTCACCTGAGCTGCCTTTTCTCCAGGCTGAACAACCCCAGGTTCCTCAGCTGCTCCTCACCACACTTGTGCTCTAGACCCTTCTCCAGCTTTTGCCCTTCTCTGGACATGCTCCAGCCCCTCAATGTCCTTCTGGGAGTGAGGGGCCCAAAACTGAACCCAGGATTCGAGGGGTGGCCTCCCCAGTGCCCAGTCTAGGGGGATAATCCCTGCCCTAGTCCCACTGGCCACAGCAGTGCTGACACAAGCCAGGATGCTGGTGGCCTTCTTGACCACCTGGGCACATGCTGGCTCATCTCCAGCCAGCTACTGACCCAACCCCCCAGTTCCTTTCTTGCCGGGCACTTCACAATCGCTCTGCCCCAGCCTGGAGCGTTGCAGGAGGTTGTTGTGACCCAAGCGCCGATCCCCCTGCCCTCAGAAACAGCCGAGGATTACAGAGGAGCGCGGGGAACACGTCCCGGTGCCTCCCCACAGGGCTGGGAGCAGCTCCGCGCCGAAGGGAGGGGGCCTCGGAGGCCCCCGCCTGCCAGGGGAAGGGTAACGGCAGGCGGCTATGGAAGACAGCGCGGCCGCCGGGGCTGGGTCGAGACAGCCCCGCCGGTAGCCCGCGGGAGACCCCTCCCGCCCCACACTCACCGGGCCGCTCCTCAGGGTATGGGCTGCGGGCGGCGGCCGGAAGCGCTGCCGCCTTAGCCCCGCCTATCTCGCCCTGACAACGCGCGACGGCGCACAGGAAGCAGCGTCACGCGGTGCGACGCCCGTTGCTAGGCAACGCGGCCCAGGGGGAACCGCACCACGGCAAAAACAGGCCCCGGGGGTTGTTTCTTTAGCGGATTAATGACTTTTCTGCAAATCTGTGACAATAAAAGGGCCACTTACGTTATAAATGCGTATTTATTAAAAAAAAAAAAAAACAAAGCAACAACTGACAGCGACCTCACCACACCCTCTCTGTATAGTTACACGCCTTTTTTTTTTTTTTTTTTTTTTTTTTTTTTTTTTTTTGGTTTTATTTTGCCTTATTCCACCTCGGTGTTTTTTGGGTTGTTTTTTTTTTTGTTACATT
>JANIJG010011513.1:0-46400 GCA_024611175.1 Megaceryle torquata | reverse complement strand
ATAAAAAAAAAAAAAAAACAAACCAACAACGGCCACCGCCCTCCCCCCCCCCCCTCTTTATATTTCCCCCCCTTTTTTTTTTTTTTTTTTTTTTTTTTTTTTTTTTTGGAGATAATTTACCCTATTCCAACCTGGAGAGTTTTGGGGTTTTTTTTATTCAGTGACATCATAAGAATAAAAGTGAGCGGTCAGTGTCCTCCAAGTTACCAACACTAGATGGCATTGGTTCTACTTGTTTAAGAGCAGTGCTTTCTGGTTTATAAAGTTTACCTTGGTCAACCGACCACATTTCGGGCACCAAGTCTTCTTCACCCGCATGGGTTTCAGAAAATGTTTCTATTTTGGACCAATTATGGTCTTTTTTGGTTGTAAGGTCTATTAAGAAACTTCTCCAGTGAGCATTCCGGTCGTGAATCTAGAAAAAATTAAAAGGGGAAATAATTACAACTGAGTTTTCCCAAAACAAAAACTTTGATAATTGAAGATTTTATCCAGTGTAAAACTGAATAATATTTGGGTTAATTTGATATCACACTTGAATGCAAACACTCAACTTTGAAATGCAAAACCAAGTGTGTTTTGACAACTTTACACTGATTTCCTGGCTCTGTTGTCACACACCACTTCCAAAAGCAGCTGGAATTTTAGCACAGAAGCAAGTATTAACTTCAAAACTTGGAATAAATGGAATTCAGTCTCCTACTTTTTTTTCAATAAATCTCAGAATTTAAGCCACAAACCCTCGTTAAGCCAAAAAAGCTCTCTCGGCAATTAAACATCAGCATGGCAGCCCACCCACCACCCTGAGGCCGCATACTGAGGTGTGCCTGCGCAAGGTGGACATGTCGGTGAACGTCCTCTCACAAGCTCGGCACTTGTAGGGCTTCTCGCCGGTGTGGATGCGCTGGTGGCGCCGGAGAGCGCCCTGTTGGGTGAATGTCTTCCCACACTGCTCACAAAAGTATGGACGGGTCTCTGAAACCAAACACAAGACCAGGAAGTGCTGTTAGAAAGAAGCTACTCTTGGCCTTGATGTCAGCGCAAAAATGTGTAAAGAAATGGTGGAGTCCCTGTCCTTAGAGGGGTTTCAAAGCCATAGAGATGTGGTGCTGAGGGACATGGTTTACTGGTGACCCAGTTTCATGGTTGGACTCAATGATCTTCAAGGTCTCTTCCAACCAAAATGATTCATCATTCTATGGCCTCACTCCGTTTTACAAGCCAAGATGGCTACGAGCCCTTCTCCTCATCAATTCATTCAACAGGATCGTGGAAGTGGTTCTGGAATAAAAGGCCATCACCCAAACCGGGAAGTACTTCAGCCCTGAGCTTCCATCACTGCATTTCTTCTCCCAGCCCCGAAGCGTTTGTTCCTTTACCTGCGTGGACGTTGCTGTGCTGGGCCAGCGAGGCTCTCAGTCCAAAGGTCTTCCCACAAACCTGGCACTTGTAGGGCTTGGCACCCATGTGGCACTGCTTGTGGCACTTCAAGTATTCATTGGTGGCAAAATGTTTTCCACACACATCACATTTAAAGAGGCGCTCTCCTGAGGGGGAAAAAAACCAAACAAAAGGGACACTGTGAATTCTTTCAGCGGAATTTTGTACTCCAAAGCTGGGTTGCAAATGTTTCTTTGTCCCTAGTGGGTCCTTCCTGGTATTTGAGGTTTCTTCTGAGCTACAATAAATTGTGTAACTTTTCCACATCCTGACGAGCAATTTCTAGGAATATAAAGGGAGGTAATGGAAGAAACCAGTTGACAGGAACAGGAGTGTTTCATGCCTACCTGTGTGGGTCCTTTTGTGGCCAGTGAGTTTGCCTTTATCAGCAAAGGAAGCCCCGCAGTCCTCACAAATATATGGCCTTTCCCCCGTGTGTGACCTAAATGAAGTAAAACATGGATATTGATAAATTAGCTCTCATACTTCATTCTTAAAGTGATGTATCAGAAATTCTGTTTTACATGCTACAGGCAGCATAATGATTTTTTTTTTTTACTGAAGTGGAATAAAGTGCCCTCTGCTCAGTCAGGAAATAGAGTGGTTTTGACTTGAGGTGCTCCACTATAGCACTAAAATTCCCCATTTTAATTTCATTCCTCATTCCCAGGCCCTACAAAATCCACTTTGTTTTACAAGTTAGTTTCTACAATCAGCGTCAGAAGGAAGAGAGCAGGAAAGATGACAAGCAGCTGCTGTAGCAGAGGCTGAAAGCGCATCCAGATTTGTCTCCTGGGACAGCTGTGGGCCACGTTCTTTGCTTCCAAAACCCTTCAGCCTAATGTCCTCTGGTCTCCAAGATTTAACTGGCAGAATATTCATGTTTCTAAGACACATGTAAGAACACCCAGATTCAATCCCTCAGGGCAAGGGATCTTCTCTCACCTCATTTAGCCCTCCAACAGTTAACCTCCTCTTCCAAGCAATCTCCTCAGCTCAGGAATTGGAGAATATTGGGAAATTCCATGTGATGATTCACCCTCTCCTGGGAGAGGACATATTCAACACAATCCCCACCAGAGAGCAATTTACCCAGTGACTACAGAGGGAGCCCAGATGACAAGTCCAGCTTTTGTATTGCACATGAGAAATTAAATCCCACGCTATGTGGCTTGCTCAGAGCTCTCAGGAGTACGCAGGGCTCAGCATCTGGGTCTGAGAGGTCCCTGACTAATCCATCCTTCAGCCATGAGGCTTGAAGGTCATCATTTTATTTTGGAGACCGTCTCAAAGTTGGGATGAAGCTTCTGTTTCAAAATCCCTGCCCAATACTGATGCAATGACCAGCTGCAGACAAGGCCTTAATGTAACAGAATTAATCACAGATAATACAGAACAAATGACATCCCAGTGTTCCTGTGCAAGGAGAACAACTCAGAACTGGGAAGTCAGAGGAGGAAGTGCTGAAGGGCACTGGGTGAATGGGGAATGCGAAGGGGAGCAGCAGCAGCACAGGCTGACCTGTTATGGATCTTCAGTTGTGAGGGCTGAGCAAACCTGGAGTGACAAACGCCACACTCATAAGGTTTTTCTCCTGTGTGTGTCCGCATGTGAAACACAAGCGCTGTTCGGGAGCTGAGGATCTTCCCACAGACTGAGCAGAGCGGCCGTTTGACTTGGCCTTCATGCTTCCGCACGGAATGTGTCCTCACATCTCTCTTCCGTTTGAAAGTGGCAGTGCAGAGGGTGCACGCAAAGCGCCTCTCCTCACTGTGGACGTAGGCCCGGTGCTCCTTCCAGCTGTTGTAACTGGCAAAGGACTTGCTGCAGATGTCACACTGGTAGGCTTTGCCAGGCAAGCACTGGTGGACATCTCGGCAGTGATCCACATACTTCTTCCGTGACACAAACTGCTCCTTGCACTTCTCACATCTTATTACGTAGGCAGATTTCTTACTCGCCTCACTTTTATGGGCCTTCTTTATTTTAAACTCTTCATCTGACTTACGTTCTCCACCACCCTTCTCATGAGAGTATTCACCACCCTTGTTGTTCTCCTCAGTGCAGACTTCCTCAGTATCTCTACTGTCTTCAACTTCTGAACACCCTGCTTCGTAACCTACCTCTTCTTCGCCCTTCACGCTCCTTTCACCCTCATATTCATCCCCTTCTTCACTCATTTGCTCCCTTCTTCCTTCAGCTTCCTTCTGTTTCTGCTCTTCTTCACTGCTACAGTTTGCTTTGGGAGCTGATGAAGGTTCTTCCTCACAACTCCTGGCCTCTTGGTGCCTCTCACATGTTTGTCGTTCAGCCTCTGATGTCCCACCCCATGTGTCTGTGTTGGAATCTTTGTTGCAGCTCGTCACACTTGGCCTATGCGTGGGTGGAATGACCATCCAGTAGACAGGCAGAAGTTTCCTTTCTTGCCCAGACTTGTGGATTTTTCTGTTAAAACAAACAAACGGAGCACAACTTCAACAGGTTTGTTGCGAAGGGAGAGTAGCTTGCTTTTAGTTGGTCTAAATACCATTTAAGATATTAACAGCATGTTTGGAGAGCTGAATGACAGGGAAATTCTGAGCAGAGTCCAAGCAAGTAATTAAAGGAGGTTAAAAGGTCCTGGTTCATCAAGGATGGAGCTGCTCTGTCACCTGACTTGTAACACAGGATATACAGTATGTTTTCCTCCAAGGATAAGAAATTATGGATTTAAGCTGAGGGAAATGTAGATCAAATGCCCATATGAAACACCAAAATAGATCCTGTTGCAAGCCACCAGTAGCAGTGGTGAATTCCACTTACTGCTACTTAGCACACAGAACTATGTCACTGCACTCACAACACTTCTGGAATATTTTTTCCTGCTACTGAACTGACCTACAAATGTTGGTGATTTTTAAAAGGGAAGCCGAGATCTGGCAGAAATCCCCATATCTCCTATAGCACAGGGTACGGAGATGCCCGACACTTTACAGGGGTTCCTGCACTTCTGAAAGCTACTGGGCAATTTCAGTGGCTTCTTTTCAGTCATGCTGTGCTTAATAAGCCTATCTGGCAGTGCATGCTATGCAGCAAAACAGCATCGGGGATATATGGCCCATGAAACCCACGCTAAGAAGAACCTGATGTTTATGAAATGTCCCCTTTGATTCAACAGGAAATGTTCACTTGAATTCCCTGTCTGGGAGACCTCAATCTGGACTGAGAGCTTGATGAGGTCAATGGAAATAAAACCGTACCAATTTCAACACACTTCTGATCAGATCCAGGTTGTTCTAGGACTAAAGGAGCAAGGGCTTCAGGAAGGCTTTTATCCCAGCACCCAGAGAGAAAATACATTTTCCTGTGGATGCAGGGAACGCTGTACCTTACGTGAGTGTTGTAAGCAGACCTCTGAGCAAAGCTGGCGGGGCAGCGCTTGCATTTGTAAGGCCTCTCCCTGGTGTGGGTTCGGATGTGGACACTCATGCCACACTTGGAACTGATGACCTTGTCACAGTAGGGGCAAGCCTGGGAATCCTGCTTCTTCTCATGCACCCTGCAGGTGTGCTCCTTTATGTCCTTCTGGCGCTTACACCTCTTGTCACAAAAGCTGCAGGAGAAGACACAGTTGTCGCCATGAGCAGCAAGAAGGTGCTGCCAGAGGTTCTGGTGAGTGGAGAAGAGCTGCTTGCATGCCCGGCAACAGTACTTGACAGCCAGGGTGACATCATGCTTGAGCTCCATGTGTGACTGGCACTGCTTGATAACCCGGAATGATTCGCTGCACCTCTCGCACGCAATCTGTGGCAAGGCTTTGGCCTCAAGCCGCTGGGATTTCCTATGTTCCGTTTTGCTGGCAAACTTAGAAATTAAACTGTTTTCATCTTCCCACTGCTCAGGCAGCATGTTCCTAATTACTAGGCAGGCTTCCTTTGCCTTAGTCTGCCTTAGGAGAGAATGACTGTTCCTGGTTTCCAGACTAAGGATATCTGCACCAAGCCTGGAATCTGTCTTGTTACATTTTGGTAGCTTTGCTGTCCTGCATTTTGGGTCTGGAAAAGCAGCGTCCTCCTGCTCCAGGCTTGACACTTGGCCTTCAATGAGTTCATAGCCAGACAGCAACTCCTCATGCTTCTGCCTATCCCAAAGTTTCCTCTGCACGGGTATCGCCACAACCTGGGAAGAGTTGCTCTGTCTGTGATTCTCCTCTGGCAGGTTGCAAGGCCACGGTGCCCCACCATTTTCACACAGCTGACCTTTCAGGTGGAGGCTCAAATCCAACCCTTTCCCGCCCTCTGCTTTCACCTCTTCACAAATGTCAAGCAAATCCTTGCATTCCAGTCTCTCAGCTATTTCTTTCATGCGCTGCAGTTTTTCTGCTTCAATCTCCACTTCGGCAGTGTAAACAAACTCCAGGAAAGAGGTGAACTCTTCTGTGTAAATGTCTTGCAGAGTCACTGTGCAGTTCTTGGCCTCCAGCATCTCATCATGTAGAAAAAGCCCCTTGAAATAGTTGCTGGAAGCCGCCAAGACAGCTTTGTGAACCAGAAACTCCTCCTGGATCCCAAGGTGTTGAGTGTGAACTGTCACATCACAGAGGTGACCAAACTGGTACAGAGAATGCAGTGCTCTCAGGAGGTTGGGAGCAGCAACTTTGGATTTCATTAGAATTTTCTTTTTCTCCATCCTGCCAGAAAACAAACAAACAAACAAAAAATCATCAACAACAACCAAAACCAACCAACCAAACAAACCCAACAGAAAAATATTGGAGTGTTTGCTCTCCCTCTGCACCAGGCAGCCACTTGGGCCAAAGCAGGGAATAAATCTTTGTATACGGTTCAATTTTTGTTTCTATTTTTCGGTTGTTTCCCCATCCCTCCATAACCATCAGACCTAGGAGTTAATAATGATAGTTAATAAGCTTCAAGTGTATTTGGCCACTTAAATACTACACAGGGACAAACTATGTCTCTTCTGAGGGGGTAACAGTGTCTTATAGGAGAAATATTTCAAATCTGCTTCTTCTCAATCAGAGCAGACAGAATTTTTTTTTACTTTTTCAGAAGAACAAGCTGCATTTCCTCAGCAGCTCCAGAGACAGATACTGGCTGTCACTATGGGAAATCCAACACTCGAAAACACTGCCGCTGTCCTGTCTCAACCTGCAGCCAACATTGATCCTGCTGGAACAAGAAGTCTCCTTTACCCTTGCCCACGAAGGAAGACAACTCTGCTGTCAACCTTCCTGAGGCCTTTAGATCCTCAAATCGGATCCTCTTAAGTGGATATTCCTGACCTCGCATAGTTTTTGCATGTCTGTTATTCAGCACATGCTTACCAGAGCTTTGTAACTGAGGGAAGAACATCAAGCCAAAACAAACAGATGAATCAGCTTGTTCTTGCTCGAAGGCTTTGCTGAAGCTTGGCTTGCTGTGCTCCCCTCTCCCAGTAATAATGGTTGGCAGAAAATGACACCAAACTGGCCTCTTGCTTCTCATCTAAATTGTGTTTGACATTACATTAAATACGTTCCTGGCAGATATGAACTGTCTGATTAAGAAGACAAATGCGTCTTCAACATCAAATACCAGGAAGCAGAGCGCAATCAGTAGCCCGGAGTGAATGGGTTTGAACAGCAGCTTAAGAGAACTTTGAGAATTCTCTTCCTATTGCAGGTGACCACTGCAGAGGATAATCATCTCCTAATCTGCAAGATACAAGTCACCTGAAGCTTCCAACACCCCAAATAATGTTGTAAAAACTGCATTTAAAGGTTTAAGTGGATTTGCTGATGACCCCAGTAAGTGCTGCTAGAATATGCAGTTAGGAAAAGATTTCTACAAGATACAAAATGTCTGTGAACATGTGTCCTCAAATATCTGTACTTAATTGAGGGGTTGATCCTGAGTACTCAGTGAGCAAGTCCCACCCCACAGAAGCTGGGAAATCTAGGAAAAAAACCCAAAAGCTATAAATCCATCCCCTGGCTTGTCCTCCACGTTTTCCAACAGGTCACCCCTTATCATTCCAGCATCGGGAAGCTCACCCATCAGTAGCCAGAAAGCTCACCCATCAGTCGCGCTTACAGAAATCAATGAACAGAGCACGTGCTAATTGCCTCCTGCTCCTGTGCCAGATCCCCATCTTCGATAACTTCCAGAGGCACTCCCACGGGAGCTCCACTAATGCTAATATCTGATACTTGGGCAAACAAAAAGAGAGCTATGTTCCAGCTTCATGTCTTCAGTTTGGCTGGTTCTAGATTAAATCAGCCCAGAAATACTTTACTGTATTTATTTTTGTCAACACTTAATGACAAGAAAAGGCTCCTGGGGAATTTCCATCTGCAGCAACAGGAATGATCCACCTATTTATGAACACAAGGCACCTGGGTCTCCATAATCCAAACTTTCCCTCCCAACTGCACCCATAAATCCAGCATTCCCAGGGTTAACAGACCCAAGAAACATCATTCTGCTGTACCCTAAAGCTGCTTCTGAATGCTGAAATGGGATGATTTAAATGATTTAGATTATTTTTCCCCCACATACTGCATTTTATGAGTTTGTTTGTAACTTCTTTCAGCTTCTTGGCCAGTAATAAGGGAATAAAGAATTTGCATGTATGCAAGATTTTACAGAAAACTTACTTTATCTAACAGCACCACTGCAGAAGCCCAAATACGTTTCAATTCAGTTACAGCTCCCGATAAGGCTGCCAGAATAACTACAACTGTTTTACAAAATAAAGCTGCTTTAAAGAAGTAAAGCCTAACAGCAGCTTCCCATCTCCAGTAAGAGATTTCCATTTGCTCTGTGCTATAGTGCCTTTTTTTTAAAAAAAAAACAAACCACCCCCCAGGTATCTGGAGAGAAAAACACCCCCCAAAAATACAAAAATTTCTGTTATTTTACAAAAATAGGCCCAGCTTTTTGCAAAGTATACATAATCATTGTTTGCTTGATTTTTCCCCTGGTATCCTGGGCTACTGCTTGGCAAAATAAACCCAAAGTGGGTTGATGCAAGAGCAGAATATTTATGAGCATCCAAACCACCCTAAGCGAAAGGCAATAAGACTCATTGCCACAGAGTTGCAAGACCGAGCTTGAGTCCTCAAACAAGCCATACTTCTGGTATTTTTCCTGATATTTGGCCTTTCCCTCCCTCCCCTGTAAAATCAAGTAACATTTGCCCATCTTAATTGTGACACTAAAAATGCATTAATAGCAGTGAGATAAGATAGATGCAAAACAGCATTACGAGGATGTGAGTAACAACTGGAGTTACTCAACTGTGTTAATCATTACAAAATTCAGCTTATTCACCTCAATTCCCACATGATACAGATACATATAGTCAGATCAAGACACAGCAAACAGAACATCAGGACAAAGTGAACAGTAATAAAAATCACACCTCTCCTGCCACAGTTTACTGGCCTGTTGAGAAATTGCCACATAGAGAATTGCATTTCATTCTCATTTTGTTTGTTTGCTTTTAACGTGCAGAACTTTGCTGCCTTGCTAAAAAACAAGCGCGTTATCTTTGAAATACAACTAGAAATGCTCCTTTCATGAGAAAAATCAAGGCTGACCACACATTACAGGTGAAACAGCCATAACACCAATAGCTCTACCTTAAAGATAGCCCATTATAGTGTTCCTTACGCCACTGACTGAGCTGCTGCAATTGTATTCTAGTTTTTACTGTGTATTTTGTGCAACAGCTTTCTATGCCCGTATGGGCCTGCAGTGCACAAATGAGCCCTGCAAGATGAGAAACCAAAACCATTTTTTGCTGCTCTTGCCAACAGTCTCCTCACAGCGTGGCAGGCAGTGAGAGCTGAAAGCAATACCAGCGTCGAGATGAGGGGCAGACTGGCCATCACCTGCTCCCCGCTGAGGGGACAGGGTCACCCCCAGGGACACTGCAAGGCCTCTGCCGGCTGCAGCCTCGCAGCCACCATGTCTGCCCCTGAGGCGTCGAGGCCCGGCCTGCGCCCCAAGGCCGGGAGTCACCCTCCAGCTGGGCAGGGCATGGGGAGCAGCGGCCGGGTCCCCTCCCCACCCTCCCGAGGGTGCTTCACAGCAACTCCCGCAGGTACTTCCCCACGGCCCAGCCCCGTCAGAGTCTCCCCACGCCCGGCCTTACCCTGCCTAAGCGGGTCGGGCCGCCCCGCTCCCGCCTCAGCCGCGCTCCGCCCGCCCTCTCCGGGCCAAGCCACCGCTCTCTACCCCTCTCCGCCCTCCCCCCTTCTCAGAGGAATGGTACGGCCCATGATGCCCGAAAACGACATGGCCGCCCCAGCTTCGCATCACTATCCACCTGGCTTTAGCGGCCATCTTGAGTGAGGGAAGCCTGTCTCGTGGGGACGGCTAGGAAAGAAATGCGGACTTAACTATTATTATAACGAGAATTTGTCCTATTTCTTGTGCAGGTAATCCGAAAATACAGACGAGACCACTTGCAGGAGAGGTGAGGAGGGCAATTACTCCAGGGCAATACTAGCAAATAGAGTTTCTGGGAACTGGTGTAAGGGTCTCCAGCTTCTGGGAGACGCTTTCTGTGGCTGGTCCCTCCTGCAGGAATAGGGCTGGACAGGTAAAATAGCCAAAAAACTACCGTAAGGGTCTAACCTTCGGTGGGGTATATCTGGGTTTAGGAGAAGCACAAACAGAGTCTTATGTCTTCCAGGACCACTGTTCCTGCAGGACAAGCTGCTCTTCCTCACGGGTGACCCTGTATCACTACCATTTATCACATAAAATTATTTTAAACAGCCGATGAGTGGGACAGGTCTCAATGGGCTGCCAAGTCCTTCAGCACACACGTCTCATTTCCAAGACAAATGATAGATAAATTCCTATTTGGAAGCAATTTTGACTTAAGTGCAAGTTTGAATCTTCCAATTTTTTAAAAGGCTTTTAAAAAATGTTGGATGACTATTGTAATTCCTCGAGGGAATGTAAAATAAATTCCTTCATTAAAAAAAATAAGAGACCACATCACTGCAGGTTTTTATGTTATTTATCTTGTCACAAAACCAAACCTAGTTCCTGTAATTATCTGGCTAGATATTAGAAAACATTCACACATTTATGTGGAAGTGAGAGTACCGTAAGCAAAGGAATAAAAGTTACCTTGAATAAAAATTACCTTGTGCAAACTCAATCTGCTTGGACTTGTACAGGTCCAGAAGCAAACGGAGCCTGACAGCTGCTGGTGAGCGGCGTGTGCATCCACTGCGAATTTGGTTTTCAACCCTGATTATTTTGTTTGTACTCAGGGAACATTTCTATTGTCAAGACACGTCTTGGAGCAGAGAGAATGAGCGGCAATATGAGTGATTGGTGCTGAAATGTCAGGATAATATTCCTGTATCTCAGTGTGAGGGAACGGTGTTTGCTTTTACTTTATCACAAACCTGGTCTGCTCAAGGGTTCTCACCCAGAGGAGCTGGGAGAGAAGATGAAGTGCCAGCTCCTCTCCAATTCAGTCTTGCTTTTCCAAGGACTGAGTGAATTGCTACTGAAGCTGGCAGTGCCAGGCTGCATCAGCATGTCCATCTTTTCCAAGTGGCCCAGGAGGTACTCTTCAGTCTCTCCTCCAGCATGCTGGTGGCCACCTGCCTCCAGGCTGCATTTTGCACTGACCTCTGCTACCAGTCTTATTTCTCAGGTTGGAGGAGATGAACTTGATTCTCCACATGTCCTGGGTGCTCAGGTGCCCTTCAGGGCTTCCTAGAGCAGAGGCTTGAGTCCCTGTCTCCCTGATGAGTAGATTACTGGGTGGGCAGAGGGAAGGGAGGGTGTCTTTCTTGCTCTCTCCAAATCATTAGTCGTTTTCCTGTTTCAACAGGAGGGATGAAATGGTTGGGAGGCATCTTCAGAGTGGAGTCTGAATCCTCTTGGGCTGAAGATGAGCCAGTGTGTGCCCAGGTGGCCAAGAAGGCCACCAGCAGGACTAGGGCAGGGATAAGCCCCCTGGTCTGGGCACTGGGGAGCCTGCTCCTCAAATCCTGGGTTCAGTTTTGGGCTGCTCACTCCCAGAAGGACATTGAGAGGCTGGAGCATGTCCAAAGAAGAAAATAAAACTGTGGAGGGATCTAGAGCACAAGTCATGAGAGGAGTGGCTGAGGGACCTCAGGTTGTTCAGCCTGGAGAAAAGGAGGCTCAGGAGACACCATCTCTGAATAACTCCCTGACAGGACCTTGGAGATGAGTGGGGGTTGGTCTCTTCTCCCAAGCAATAAGCAACAGGACAAGAGGAACTGGCCTCAAGTTGTACCAGGGGAGGTTTAGGTTGGACCTGAAGAACAATTTCTTCCCCACAAGGTCTGCCAAGGCCTGTCCCAGGCTGCCCAGGGCAGTGGTGGAGTCCCCATCCCTGGAGGGGTTTCAAAGCTGTGGGGATGTGGTGCTGAGAGACTTGGTTTAGTGGTGCCCTGGCAGTGCTGGGTTAACAGTTGGACTTGATCTTAAAATCTTTCCCAGTCAAAACAATTCTGTGATTCTACAAGATGCTGAACGTATGAGGCAAGTGCTCCAGGCACAGAACTGTTGTAATAAAACAGGCCACAACCACCCATTTTGGCCCTTAAGCCAAAACACAGCAAAGTCCAGGCAAGAATCACAACCTGGGAACCCTGATTTTTGTCTGAGCATTTCCTTTGGCTGGACGTAAAGGAACACCTCAGGCTTTGATTGTGGTGACTAAGACCAGGAAAAGGGGAGAAGTTAGGAAGCAGTCCCGCCAGCCAGCTTACTCCACTCTGTCTCCAGGTTCTGCTCCTGCAACACTGAGCTGTCAGGAATTTGCAGATGCTTGCCCAAGGTCAGCCAGGACATCTGCATCAAAGCAAGGAATGGAAATGTAGTTCCCAAATGCCAACCTGATTTCTGGGCTGCCTCTTCCTCTCTGGAGGAACATCACCTGGCATTAGGGCACTTGCTATTTTGGCTCTTCCTGGTCATGTTGCAGATGAGCAAAGCTGGGGTACATTTTGAGAGGCCCTGCTTTGGCATAAACCTGCGGCACCATGTGCTCACAGCCCAGAAGGCAACCCCATCCTGGGCTCATCAAAAGCAGCGTGACCAGCAGGTCGAGCAGAGGGGCAGTATGCCCTCCCTTCTCTCTGGTGCTACCTCCCCTGCAATGGCTGGTCCAGCTCTGAAGCCCTGAGCACAGCAGAGACATGGACCTTCTGGAGCAGGGCCAGAGGAGGCCACAAAAATGATCTGACAGCTGGAACCCCTCTGCTGTGAGGACAGTCTGAGAGAGTTGGAGAGCCTGGAGAAGAGAAGGCTGTGGGGAGACCTTCTTGTAGCCTTTCAGTACTTCAAGGGGCCTGTCAGAAAGACAGAGACAGACTTTTTTAGCAGAGTCCATTGGGACAAGACAGGGGGTGATGGTTTTAAACTAAGAGGGACTTTTAGACTGGATAGAAGAAAGAAATTGTTGATGCTGAGGGTAGTGAGATCCTGTCCCAGGGTGACCAGAGAGGTGTTCAATGTCCCATCCTTGGAACCAATGCAAGTGGGGTTGAAGGGGGCTCTGAGCAACCTGCTCTGTTTGCAGATGTCCCTGCTCACTGCAGGCCAGTTGGACTCAATGACCATGAAAGGTCCCTTCCCACCTAAACAATTCTATGATTGCAACCCTTTCATGGCGACGCAAGACAAAACCTCACCATTCTTTTCCCCTGGGCGTCTATCTCTTCCTTGCAGCTCCGCCAGAGGATGCTGTAGACTTTGGAAAGAGCAGCCCAAGACTGCAGCCCTGCTCATCCTTTCCACCATCCAGAGATCTGTGGCTGGTCGCTCATTGACATTGGCCTCTTTGCACGCAAGACAAAATGACTTGAATGTGGTTGCAAGCACGAGAAACTAAACTTGCAGCTTTATCCGGGATCACCATCAGCTATCACTGACCTTTCCTCACCTGTTTGCAGGTACTTCCAGTACCATCCACTGCACTGGTAGCATTGGCAGATCCGTGCAAGGTAGGAGCAGGTGTCTGAAGGGCATTCATAGGTAACAGCCTTGCAGCAGGAGTATAGTTTGTGCTGGGCTTCCCCTGGGCCAGGGAGAAAAGGAAAAGACAGTTTAAATATGTCAGGAGCCTGAAGCAAAAAATACTCTGGGAAGGATAGAGCAAGAGCAATTTGAATAGTTTCCCTTGGTTAACAAATTCTTCCCCCCTGACTGTGACATTGGGAGGAATCTGACACGTCTGCAGAACTTTTGAAGGGGGAGCGACCTTCAAAACGTGTTTTTCCCCAAGTTTGGAGCTGCTGGGTCTGAAGCTCTCCTGAATGGGAGCCAAGCCAGCACTCAGCAGACCTTAGCGTTGTCCCCAAAACAGAGACAGAGCTTTCAGCATAATCTAAAAATACAAATTCCAGACAAAATCCTAATGAAAAACAAGCAGAGGGCTTTTGGTCTCTATGTCAGAGGTGTGCACTGGTGAGCCTCCAACACTCTTCTGCCTAATACATTTTGGCACAGGATTTATGCTATGAATCATATGTCCCATATATACTCCCCCTTATGCTGCTTATACATTAAGTCTTAAGAAGCCAGAGTTATATATATTTCTGGCAAAAAATTTCACGATCTTGGTGTCACTTGAAAAGAACATATGGATTGATAAAAGTTCTCAGACATTTTTTTTTTTGCCTTAAAACCGAGATATTACAATACTAAAAAGAAGCAAAATGTAGTTCTCCAGCAAGCTACAGTTTGTTTCACTGGAGACAGAGGAACAAACCAAAAGGAAATAGCAGCTTCTTCACCTCCAGATGATTTCCAAGTGCCCTTCCAGAGGAAAGGCTTTTGATAGCCACAACTACACTCAATAACTGGAGAATGCTGTATGGTTAGTGGTAAATGAGATCAGGCTAGATGGGCTAACAGCCATTCCTGTCTTTAAAAATCTATGCATGTGTCAATTACATAAGATCTACAATGTTCTCCAAGCCTATGCTGGAATGAATCAGCTCAACTGCATGGTTGAAATCACGATCCCTTCCTACCTGAGGCTTGGCTCCCCCATGAAAACTTTGGTCTTTACAAAGCCGGTGACCTTAACGTCTGGTATTGAGATGATGAATAATCCTTTGCTAAGTTGTCACATGAAAAACACAACGGTGCTTGGTCATCTTGCTGGTAGTGGAACTATCAGGTACCTTAGCACAAGTTCTCCTGCCACAGGGCTTACCTTGACCAACGCAGTAAACAATTTCGGGTGCTCTCGCACAGGAAGGAGAAATAACTGCTAAACAATGATGGAAAAAAAAGGAAAAAATCTCCTAAATAACCCCTATTTTTGTGCAGAAGCTGTGAAAACAGGTCTGGTGTTCTGGCAAAAGCTCTTTTCACCACTTGTTCTCTTGTGCTATTGAGCCAACAGTTTTTATATTAACTTTGCAGTACTAATATGAGGGGACACATCCAAAGCCTACAAAAATCCCCTAGAAGGACTCCCACCGAGGTCAAGGACCTTGGGGAAAGACCTTTATTTTAAAAGGCATCTCAGAAATGAACTTGGACCCGGGTCAGCATCACCTGATTGGCATTAGGGTGTGATTTTGGCTCTTGCCTGTGAATTCCTGAGTCAGAGCAGTGCTTTTCCCAGCTCATTTTTTTTCTCTGCAGCTCATTCCTGTGTTCAGGCATTTGTGATAGGCTATATTCCCACAGCTTTGGAGGAGGAACTGCTTTTGGAGTTCATGTCCTACAATCCTGACGCCACCCTCCTGACAAGTGGCCTGCAATGTTGACGGAAAACCAAATGTCAGAGGGTGGTTTCCCTTTGTTACCAAATAAATCCTCTGCACAGCTCGTTTGTTTATTACACATATTGAAGCCGCGGGCATGTTGTAAACTTCTGTTTCTCCCTGTATGTTCCAGAAAAGCAAAATATTTTCACCTGTGCTAAGCAAGAGACATCAAAACCAGCAATCACCTTTGGAAATGTGCAATTTTTTTCTTGTTTCTCCATCAAGAATCTGGAAAGCAGGTGGATGATGTTTGGTCTCTGGCTAACAAGATGCTGCTGTTATCTGCAGGATGTGCTTTCTCCCCTTGGAAACAAACTGCCTCCTGTTTAGCTACGGGCACTTAAATATTAAAAAATACACATTCAATCAACAGAGGAAAAAAAAGTGAATATGTTTTTTTTCTCTCCTACATAAGGGACTGCAGAGGATCATGAAGAATAAATTAATATTAGCTCCTTGTTCCCAGCCAAAAGAAATAAAGCAGAAAAACCCCAAAGTTATTATTCATGGCAAGAAAATAGCAATTTCTTGACAGATTTACAGCCACAGCCTTTGCTAATGTTATTGTCTTTGTTTGACCAAGACTTCTATTAAAATAGCTGCTGATTTGAGGAAGATGTTGCCAGACAAACTCCACCTGATCCGAGCTGCCGACCAAGGAGGATTTAAAAGAAAATAAAATTGTCCAAATACATTGAACTAGGGCTTGACTAGTTGGTTTTTCTTTTGAGCCCCAGAAAGCAGTGTTGCCTTGCCAGCCCCCAAACTCACCAAAATTGGTGCAAAACCCCTCCTGTGAAGTTTAGGCAAGCAGCAAAGCATCCCTGGTGGTACATCTGGCATCAAAATCGCCGCTGTACACCAACATGGATCCCTAGAAGCTGGGCTCCTGCTTGGGACCAGTCAACGGTGGGGCCAGTCAAGACCTTTCTGCAGCTCTTCCTCAACCAAGCTTGTTCTACCACAAGAAAAAAACAGCACAGTTGTGCCTCTTTCCTTCCCTCTGACCATAATTTAACCATTAATTTAGTCAAGGTCTTGACTCATGTTACCATACCCATGTCTGCTTCACTTTTGGAAGATGGGAACACATCCAAATGAACCAACTCACTCCCAGGAAGGGTCTACCCCCTCCATATCACCTGAGAGAAGCCACCTGAGACATTTGAGTTAATATATATTTTCCCCACTGTGATTATTTTCCTTAGTGGTGGGCTCTCATCATGATCCTAGAACCCAAATTATTTGGAAAAAGATGAGAATTTACATTTGTATCTGGTCAGCTCTCTCTAAAAACAATGTCCTGGACTCAAACATCTTCACGGAGCTGTGATCTGGCTTGGAACTTTTTTTGACGTGGGTGTATTTGTACCTCCAACTGCTATTGCTCGTTCCCTGCCTGTGATGAGAAAATACTCTTTTTATCACCAGATGGGGTGTGGAGCCTTTGCCTGCAATGAGTAAACATGCAAAAGACAGCTGCCAGGAGAAGTAAACACCTGGGAAACTGTTTTTGGGAATTCCACCATTAGTCATTTTCTGTTTGTGAAGGTCGAATCCCAGCTGTGCCTCTTGTGATCTGGAGACTTTCCTGGAGGCTGCATCTGTAGTCAACAAATTTTGGACATTAACTTAGCCTCAGTTTTCTAGCACAGATGCTGGTCTGAAGGTGTCCCTTTCCTACGTCAGTTGGTAGTAGCTTTGAGGAGCACACTGTCGCAGGACAACCAATAGAGCTGATGGATCAGTACTGTTAGTCAGAGCACACTGGCATGGATTTACATACATGTAAATTGCCCAACTTGAATGCCTGAGGTGAGGATGGACTTGAAGGTACAGCTGCCTGAAAATACACACCTTGCAGTCTGAAAACAAAGTGTGTGTTCAAGGACTTGCCAAGTCATGGCAGGTATCAACCTGTACTATCAAATCCATCTGAAATGTCATCTGAGGGTTGCTCTGGGTTTCAAACAGCTCCCTCCAAGGCAGGTGGCAACTATTCTGTGGTGGGCAGCCAAGACACAGGTGAGAAGCAGTTATTGCCATGGTGGTAGATAATCCCTGGTTGTAATCATACCAGGTCCCTGCAACACCACGTTCTCCCTTTGGCCAGAAATCTGGGTTGAAGTCAGTACAAGTAGACACACTGGGAGCTCTGGGATTTCATCCAAGAATCCTGGTACATATAATTTAAAATGAAAATAAACAAGCAAGAAGAGACAACACAGAGGAGACACACCAGGAGAAGATGTTACAGCAGAGAAAGAGGGAGAAGTTGAGGGCAAGCTGACACTGGAAGGGAAGACTACCCTATTAAAACATTTAGTGATGATCCACATCATCTCCCAGCTCTGGAAGCCCTGCTGCTGGCCACTGAGCTCTAGCTACTGTGTTGTGGAGTTGGTCTGAAGGGAAAATAAATACATAAATAAATACAAATCTCCTGTTTTTATTGTGAGGGCAATCAAATGCTGGAGCAGGCTGCCCAGGAGGCTGTGTATAGGATGGAATATCTCCATCCTTGGAGATATTAAAAAGCCATGCAGACACGATCCTACAAAACAGCTCTGGGTGATGCTGCTTGAGCAGGGGTTGGAATTGGTCAAGGGAACAAACTCTGTGTTTAGATACCAGTATCACCTTGGAAAAAATGAAGCTGCCTCAGGAAAGCTGCACCAGGTGAGCTTCACCCAGCCACACACTGGTGAGATGCAGCTTGAAAGCCCCAATTTTTGTTGCCATGGGATATTTTTGAATCAAACAGATCTGTCATCTCATAGCTGCAACCAGAGATTAGCAGCATTTGCTGTCAGACTTGGAGAACACTATTCCTGCAGATAAACAAGTTCTCACTTCAGAAAGACAATTTTGTGGCAAATTATAGCAGGCGCTGCAAAGGCAGCACTGGGAACTCATGGCAACAAACGGTTGCTTCACACGACGGCTGCTCCTGAAGCGTGTTGTGTTTACCAGCAACCAATTGGGAACCGAGCCTGTGTTTAAAACACGTGACTCATCCATGTTGCTATCCAAGAGTGATGCCTTTTGAGCCTGTTGCTTTGTTTTCAGCCATTTATCAAATTATGTGTTGAGCCTAATTCCAGAGGGTTCGTAATTTGCAGCATCTCTTCTGATAGTACCAAGAGCTCTCGCTACAGTGCCGAGCAGAATTATCAACCAAAATTTAAACCAGAAAAGAAACAGGAAAACTTCTTTAGGCTGCTTAATATTGGCTTTAAGTTTCCTGTAGGGGTAATTAAATAACAGGCTGATCTAAGTGGAAGCGTATGATTCATTTAATCTAGCTGCAACAATTCACCAACATGAAAGCTCAGCATGGCTTTCTTGGTTGCAGAATCAGCCCAATGAAGTTTTCTCCATCTTGGCATGCTCCTTTTGGCTGCCCTGCCTGCAGAAAGGCCACACCGAGAACTGTCCTTGTCACTGCTAATGGAAAACACAAAGGGGACATCGTCATCTCGTCAGTCTGTGGCGAGCTTTGGTTTCTGTGAGAGTGGAATGTTCAAGCTCATTAGAAACACCATTAATCCCCTTTTAACTGTCAATATTTGTTCCCAGCACGGTCATTAAACACAGAAAAGGAAGGAAGTTTTGTGCTGGAAGTTAACAAATGGGTTCTTTTTGGACTCATCCCAGAGAGTTTTGCTTCTCCCCTAAGCACTCCTTGCCCTCCTCAGTCCCCAAAGATCTATGCTTGGATGGGAAATAATTCATTATTTCATTTGCAGAATAACAATGGATTCAAAGGAAATAAATGAGAACATGGTTCTGCTCTATGAGGATTTGGGTCCATCTCTCCTGGGAAAGTGGGAACAGGCAGACCTGGTACTCAGTTGCATCTATGGTGGAGCTGCAGCAATGTCCCACTTCTTCAGGAGCTCTCAGTGTAGATGGGACTGTTTGCTCTTGGAGATAGTAATTATGATAAAAACTAGAGCATGTTAACCATGAGCCAGCAATGTGCCCTTGCGGCCAAGACGGCCAATGGTGTCTTGAGGTGTATTCAGAAGCACGTGGCCAGAAGGATGAGGGAAATTCTCCTTCCCCTCTACAACAGGCATTTCACAGAATCATAGAATGGTTTAGGTTGGAAGGAACCTTAAAAATCATCTAGTTCCACACCCTTTCCCCACCATGGAGGTGCTGGCCTCTTGTGGGCAGGGTAATGCTAGAGCTGAAGGCTGGGGTTTACATCTGGTTTTGTCAAGAAACAGCTTGCTTTGGAAATCCTGAAAGTCAAGATTAATCCATGTCTAAGTTGAGGGTCTTTATTAACTCCAGCTGAAGGAGGAGGGTTACAGAGCTTTTTACCAGGGTTGCAATAATTTACCAACTTTGTGCTTATTTCCGATAATTCCATGGTACTAAACCTCAGGGATGTTTTCGTGGCTGGAAGCAGGACCAACCATAAGCTTGGCTGAGACCTGATGCTCTCCACTGCAAAACGACGGCCACCTTGCTCTTCAAATATACCAAATAAATTTACAGAAATGCCTCCAAACAAAAACCATTTTTTTTAAGAATGTTTCCCCAACTACCATTAAAAAAAAAAGAATTAATATTCCTCAGGATCAATAGGATGAGCAAGAGGCCTATGGTAGAGCAGCAATGACTTGTGTTCAGGTCATGAGCTCTGTTAAAGGCATATGCTTTTACTTCAGAGTATTTAATGGTGGTAGAACACCAGAAATGCACAAAATTCAAGAAGTGTAGAAATGCTAGAGTAGAGAAAGTAAAACAAAAAAAACCCCAAAAAACCCCCAAAACAAAAAAATAAATTTCCTTCAGGCAGAGTTTGAACTTAGTTTTACTTCACTTTAATTAAAATCCCAGAACATTGTGCACTGATGGGCTTTTGCGTTCTTATTTCATTAGTTTTTATACAATCATAAACTAGAGCAATAAGCACAGAATGTTGCTGCAAACAAGCTTCTGAAGGAACTTGAAGCTGCAAACCTACACTGACCACCATCCCTATGTCTCCCTCACCCAAGATAAAATGCACTCGTGGGAAAAAGCTATTTTCTCCAAGTGCAACTATGAGCAAAGAGGTGTTGAACCCAGGCAGGTCAGGAAGGACAGAGCACTGAGCAATTATGGATATCATGGTCACAACCAGGCAGCTCCCTATCCCATACCTAACATTATTAATTCATTAACTGAAAAATGAACCATTGCACCTTGTGTGTTTGGAATCTTATTACCATCCCCCTCCACCTCCCACCTGTGAGGAGGAGAACTCACATTGCATGGAAAACATGTGGCCATGATCATGTTCTGACATTAACAGTATGCTCTCCTATATTAGCAGTCCTATCACTATAAAAAATGTATTTTTAATTGCCTCACGTTACTGGAGGGTCCAATTATCACATGGTTAGGAAGCTGTAAAAATTGCATTAAGAGTCTGTTTAAGTCATCTGGAATTACCCATTCCTGTAGAAGCAGGACAATGTAATGAAACTGCTGGAAGGGAAAAAGATGGTTGTTACTAGCTTGTGGAACAGTGCAGGACTAAGGGCATTAATTTACACCAAAACTTAAACTTTTTGGAAAGGAATCAAGCTGGCAGAGAGACCAAGTCCTCATCAGTGTCTGAAAGGTGACCAAAAAAAGGTAGGTGACACTGCTGCAGACTCCACAAATGATAGAATTATTTTGGTTCAAAGAGACATTTAAGATCGAGTCCAACCATTCCCCCAGCACTGCCAGGACACCACTAAACCATGCCCCTCATCACTGCATCTTCATAGCTTTGAAACCCCTTCAGGGATGGACACTCCACCACTGCCCCAGGCAGCCTGAGCCAGGCTCAGGGGAAGAAATTGTTCCTCATGTCCAACCTCAACCTCCCCCTGATGCAACTTGAGGCCATTGAATGATGAACCTCTCCTAGGGCTGTGTTGCTCTTATTCCAGAAGGCTCTACAAGCATGTTAAGCAGCATGTTTTTATTTAGAGGAAGAAAATTTTTCACCTATCAGTGAGATATAATGAAGATAATTAGGTTGCAGTTGCCTCCCCAGTGCCCAGTCCAGAGGGACACTCTCTGCCCTAGTCCTGCTGGCCACACTAGTGCCAGGATGACAGTGACCTTTTTGAACACCTGGGCACACTGTGGTGGTCAGGATGCCACAGAGATGTGCAACCAGATGTGCAACTGAGCCAAGCCCAGGTGTGCTTTGTGCAGCTAAAGAACATCACAAAAATATGATGGGACTGTATTTTGAAGCCCTACATTTCTAACACATGAAGACATAAAAATCCCTCATCATTTGGAAAAAAAACCCAACCAACAAACAACAGAGAAGCAACCAACAAAAAAACCCAACAAAACCAAAACAAAACCCCAAACCAAACACCCCCCCCACCCAATAATACCCCCCCCCCCCAAACCAAACAAAAAAAACCCCACCCAAACACAAAAACCCCCACCCAGGCTGTATTCTTAGAGTGTCAGAGAAAAATCTGGCAGAGACCTACATGCCTTAATAAGGTTCAGAAGCCAAAAGGAAGTGAAAAAGATCCAAAACTACTTTTTTTAAGCTAATTTCATGAGCTATTACAGCCTGACCAGAGACCTCTGAGGGCACAGCTTGCCATGGAAAGCCACCAGAAATGACAGCACTTGGAGCACACCAGATGCTTTTCGTACTCTGCTAAAGGCTTCACAGTCTTGGGTGAATGATTGAAAGCTTTCTCAACAAGAGCCTTTCATTTTTAAGTCCCTTCTTACCTGGATAGACTCCTTAGCTTAAAACTTCCCAAGGGAACTGTGTGCTTGCTGGCAGAGGTGATAGAAAAGTTTGGGAGTGGAACTGTGTGAGCATGGCCCCAAAAATAGCACCTTCCTCTCCAGAGCAAAAGTTTGGGAGTTCAAGGTGCACACCTAGAACTGAGATGTAAGCAAACTGCCATTTATAAGCTCAGAAACCTCTCATTGATAAATACCAACCACTGGGCTGTGCTGACGTTTTCTGCCTTTTTCCAGTGCTAACCAGCTCTTGAGAGCCAACAGCACCAGGACAAGGTGCACAAAGTCAGTCCATACCTGATCTGCAACGATCAGGGTGGGAATTTTGTTCCTCTGGAAAATATTAGTGTGTGGGAACGAACATCCCACTGTTGTGTCTTCCCAGAACAAAGCAGTAACCTCATCCTTTTATTGGAAGGACAGGGTGCAGCACCTGCACTATGACATCAAGCAGCTGACAAGGATGGAGCAGAGGAAGGTGGCTTGGCACACTCCTTTGAACTTTCTAAATGAGGCTGAAAAAGTCACTTGGGTTATTTTGCTGGGAAATGCAATCTGGAAAGATAAAAACAAGAGACTGGAAGATCTCCATGCCTTGCTGCAGCTGCCCCCATGGAAAGAGCCAAGTGACTGCTGGCTCCTGAACTTTTCCTGGTGTGAGTTGAGACTATGCTTTCCCCACCTGGTGCATCCCACCCAAAGTATCCTGCTCAACAAGGGTGGCTGTTTTCACCATGGCAGTTTTGGGGGATCCTGCAAGAGCAAAAACCCTTCTTCCCTTAAGCAGCAGCACAAGCAAAGAGAAGCCTGGGAATTCCTTTGTCCTCAGCACCTTGGGGTGGCATTGTACATCCTGACTGTTTATTTTGTCAGGGCTGCACTAGGTGGGGTGGAGTTTCCACCTCTGAAGTGCTGGTGAAGTAATCCCATGTACACTGCAGGCACATCACATCCCCAGCTGCTTCTTGGGGGTGCTTTTAAGGAAACTGTCCTGCCTGCCCAAAAAACATAGCTGAGGTGCAGAGACAAGTGCCTGGGGACAAAGGTGACAAGACTAAAACTTCTATGACACTGGCACAAAATTTGCTCTCCTTCCAAAGTTGCTGCCCACCCAGAGTCCAGCAGCTGTGCACAATGTTCTGCTTATCTAGTTTTGTAAAAATACTAAAAGCTCATAGAATGGCTTGAGTAGGAAGAACTTCTCAAGCTCATCTAGTCCAACCCCCTGCAGTAAGCAGGGACATCTGAAACCAGCGCAGGTCGCTCAGAACCCCGGCCAACCACACCTGCAATAGTTCCAGGGATGGGGAATTTAACACCTCTCTGGGCAACCTGGGCCAGGGCCTCACCACCCTCAACATCAGAAAATTCTTCATTCTCTCTGGTCTAAATCTCCCTCTTTTAGTTTAAAGACATCACCCCTTGTCCTGCCACAACAGTCCCTGCTAAAAAGTCTGTCCCTGTCTTTATGACAGGCCCCTTGAAGTACTGAAAGGCTGCAAGGTCTCCCCACAGTCTTCTCCAGGCTGGACCCCAACTCTCTCAGCCTGTCCTCACAGCAGAGGCGTTCCAGCTCTCACATAATTTTGTAGCCTCCTCTGGCCCTGCTCCAACAGGTTGATGTCTCTTCTGGGCTGAAGGCTCCAGCTGGAGGTTTGTGGGCTGGTAGGCAGCACTTTGTGCTGGGAAATAGCTGATGCATTTGTCTGTGACACCCATCCTCCCTCCAGAGCAGTTCTGCCAGACAAGAGATACCATCCTGGGAGTTCCCACCCATGACACATGGGGACTCATGCACCACAAATCCCTCAGGAAGTTGGAAGTCAGACAGGCTGGGATGACAAGGGCAGCACACAAGCAGTGACAGAGCGAGGCAGTGACACTGCCTCCAATGGCCTCGCGAGGGACCCGTGTTCTCAGATTTTTTGTAATCCTTTCAAGCTGTCCCGAATTTGAAACGTTTGCAAGAGCTGAGTTTTAAGTTCACTGGAGCACACCCTTATTTCATGATTTTTCCATCCTCTTTGCCAGTTTAAATCCATTTTCTCAGATATCCAAAAATAACATTTTTTTTTTTTTCCCTAGTGTGATCTTGTGTCAGTGAAAGGGATAACAAGGGTCTTTGGGTATCATCTCCAGGGGTCTCTTCCTACCCCTACCATTCTGTGAAGAGCCCCTGAGAGCATCCCAAAATGGAGCATGTACCTCCCATTCCTCCCTGTTTTCTTCCACCATAGTATTAATATCCTGAGCACAATTCTGGGGGATTTTGTTTTCACTTCTCTGAAGGCAAGAGCATGCACCAGGAAGGGGGGTGCACTTGCCTCTGGCACCTTGCCAGAGTCTCTGCAGATTCCTGGTGCAATGCACAACCCTGCACACTGGTCTGTGCTTGTGTCCTCAGCCAGTCAGCCAAGAGAAGCAGCACATCCCATAACAAGTCCCTCAAGTGCTTGTCCCCTGCATGCCATAGCAATGTTCACCACACCCCAGTCCCAGAGATGCCCATAGAACTGCTCCTATTGACTCATCCCAATGATTTTCCCACCTGGATGGTGGAGCTCCTTCAGGACAGCCCTGGGAGGGCCTGGACAGGGTGTACCTTCCTCACAGCTTGTAATTTGGGCCACCGCCTGCCTTTGTTTGAGCTCCTTTGTGCAGGCCAGCTTTTATCACAGGTACAGCTCTGTTTGCCATAGAATGGTTTGGGTTGGAAGGGACCTTTTAAAGGTCAGATCTTATCTAGTCCAAACCCCCTTCAATGAGCAGGGTTGTCTTCAGCTAGAGCAGGTTGAAGCATCTCATTAACCAAAGCAGACCTGCCCTGGTTGGGTTTGGGGCTGAGGGTGATACAGTGGGAGAAGATGGGAGCTTCTTGGGAAGGCAGGCAAACCACAGATGACCCCATCGGTCTCTGCTGATGTAAAACAAGAGCTCATTGCCATGGCAACAGAGTGAGGACCACAACATGTATTTTTCTGGAGTGATCTCAGCAGCTCCCAATTCATACCAGAGTGCCTGTTCTCACAGGACTGAGGAGGGGTTTTGCGTTCTCCCCTTTGGCACTGAGAGACACGGAGGTTGCTCGCATGCTTCATGCACAGCCAGTTCAGCTGTGGTACAAGAAGAGGGTTGCAAAAGTCCTAAGCATCCTGGATAAGCAAAGAATATCCCAGCCAGCCTGCAAGGAAGGGAGGGACAGCTCTGAGCAATCTGCTCTAGCTGAAGATGTCCCTGATCATTGGAGGGGGGTTGTATGAGATGACCTTTAAATGTCCCTTCCCACCCAAACCTAGTGCAAGTGCATCGGGGATGGGGGGAAAAGCACCTTTTGAGGATGCATTCTACCTAGTTTCCATGGAAAATGCTCATGGGGTGTTTCTAGTCAGTGGCTGCAGCTGGAACACCTGTAGACCAATACTGAGGCCAATGCACACAGATGGATCATGTGTGAATAAAAACACTCGTTCCTCATGCCCCCCCTTCCTGGAGCTGGCTTCTGTTTCACCCTAAGACAGATTGTCCAGGGGCTGTGGTGGATTCTCCATCTTTACAGGATTTTAATCAAGACCAAATGCCTTTTCTTTTGTAAAGCTAGGTGAGAGTTCAAACGCATTATTCTCACTCAGCACCAAAACTTCTGGGGGAAATTATAGATTGAGGTCAGTCCCAAATGCTATGAACTTTAAGATGCATGTCTGAGCAAGATCATACCCGATATTCAGTTGGCAACATTATGATGGACACAGTGATTTGTGGCTTTTGTACAGAAACCTAAGGGGGTGATGCAGGAATCTGCTCTGAGAAGCCAAGATGGGAATTTGCTGAGGATAAATGCAGGAGTCCGGTCTTATCTTCAAACCCTGTCTTGCTCAGAAGACATGCAGATCATATCATAACAGGGTTATAATTTCAGCACGCAAAACTTAAAATTGCCTAGAAGGGAAGTTGTGTTTTGGATGGGGCTCTGACACTGGCTTCACTGCCCAGGTAATGCAGTATGTTACCAGGAGCACTGTCACACTGGGTCTGCTCTTCTTGGTGCCATCCACTCACAGTAAAAATGATCAATAAACAACAAAAGATTGGGAAATAGGTCCTGTAGTAACACTGTTAATATTCTGCCTCCAATCACATCTATTTGGTAAAGTAACTTTTCCCTCTGTTCCTTTACAAGGTGAGAACCATATTCCCTTCATTTTGACAAATGTAGGGTGCATGTGTCGCACAACCTGCTCCCCCACAGGTGCAAACACATGTCCCCAAGAATAATTGAAGGAGTTACTTTTGCTGCTTTTGGGGTGGGGGGAGGTAGCGTGGAAGAAAATTTGAAGCTTTTACTTTGGGGGGCTGACCCCAGACCACCTATTGCCAAATGTGTCCGGCTTGGAAACATCTCCAGTCTCAGATGGAGTGCTCACAGGGTCTCAATAGGGTGAAAAAGGACTGCTGGCGGAGGATTTTGGGGGTAGGCCAAGCTTTCAGGCACAGGTTCATCAGGTTTTGCCGCAGCCAATGGCACACATTTTCTTTAAATCCTTCTGTGTGTCCAGTCTCTCATTCCCCAATCCTTTCCTTCCTGCAAAAGCACCGAGGGAGGAGGGAATGTTTCTCCTGTGAGGTCACTGGAAAGGCTGCACTTGCCTCCAGCTGGGTTTGGATCAGGTCAAAGCATGCAGGTGTCCGGGAGGGACACCTCAGTGTCCCTCAGCATCACCCCCTGAGGTTTCTGTACAACCACAGTGGTTTTGCAAACACCCCCACTCTAGTCCCATCCCCTGCAAACACACCCTCAGCCCCTCTCTCTGCCCCCTGAATAAGCCCATCCCTTGTTCCTCTCAACCTTTCTCCTTTTGCTGCTCCTTTTTTGGATAACAATTGCAGGATCCAGATGCTTATCTGAAGGGCTCTTCCCATCACTGACACGACTCTGTGCTTCCAGCAGGTTGCTCACCCATGCCCAGCCACTCCAGCCTTCACTGGAATCCATGGGGATGCTCAGAAATCACCCACAGAAATCCCTTTGAGATAGCCCAGATCCTGCCACAGGGATGCTCAGAAAGCACCCATGGATAGCCCTGCTCCTGGGAAAGAAATAAACCTGGGAAATACTGCAGAAGGAATGCCTGAGACATCTAAAAGATTTCAAATTCACCTCAACCAAATTAATCACAAGAGTTAGGTGACATTTGCCATTATTTAATCCAAGGGCAACGGAATCCCAGTATCAGCTCTAGCTACAGTAAGATTTCACTGAAATATGAGAAAACACTAAGCTTTGGGCAGGGGGAGCATCCCACCTCCATGTGTCTGGAGGATGTGGCCCCAATCCCTGTGGCTCCACTGGCAGCAGCCGGTGGGTTTTCCCTTCCCAAAGCCTAGCTGGGACATCTCTCCATCTCATGAAGATATGAGCCCTCCTGAGAAGATTAGTGAGTGATTTGGAAGTGATAATGGCATTGCAGCATCTGTGGACATGGAGACTGGAGCCCAATACATCTTGCTTGTCGCTGTTTACATTTTCCGCCTGGTGCCAATGGTCTCAGGATATAACTTCATCAAAGCCCCAAAAATACCAGTGACCTCAGCCCCCGGCTCTGTTAATCAGCCGGCTCCGTGGCAAATGGCTCAAGCAGCGGATGCCTATAAGACACATGTTTATCATAGCCCAGGGGAGGAGCCTGCCTATGGGGACACAAATAAATAGTGCTGTAAAACAGATAAAGTGCCTTTGTTTTAAATCCCCGAGTAAGCATTTTCTTCACTGCTTTTGGCAGTTCTGTAGAGGGGGTGGAAAAAAAAAAATACAAAAATAACCAGACCTGGGTCCAGAGTCAAGGGGAGTTTTTCTTCCAATGGAGACACACCCTAAAGCCCAGCCCGTCGCTTCTCCCTCCCCAGGGCAAAGCGCCAGACAAGGGGCTATTTACTTTATTGACTTTTTAATCGCCGAAGTGGTCACGTTTCAGCTTGGGCATCTCAAGCCTGGCACCAGCAGCCGGCTCCTGCTGTGCAGCGATAAGGAGGGAGGAGTACAGACACCAGACAAAGGGTATGCGTCCGGCCAGCCAGGCTTGGCGCAGCCTTTCCAGCTCTTATCTTTATAGCCCACATTACGAACAATTGCTGCTGCCCCATCTTTTAGTTATGAAGTTCTTATCCTGAAGCTTAAGTACAATAAACGAGGCCACCTAATAAATGAGGTCACCTGCAGGTGTACCATCTACCTGCACACTCACAGAGGGTGTGGCCACGTGCAAGCTCCACAGGGATGCAAGATGCTGTGCTACAAGTGTGGGCAGCTCAGTTCAAACAAAAAACCCAACAACCTAGTCTTGCTTAATAATGAAAAAAATTATAATTGCAATATGCATTGTTACAGCAATGGCAAAAAGCTTGTAACACCCATATTCCCTGCTCTGCTGGTGCCCGTGGGGTGCAGCCTCAGCGGTCACAGCCCCATCAGTGCACTGGGGACAACACAGTGTCCAAGGAGGAGGGAGGCTCAGGAGAAGGGCGGCTCAGGGCCAGCCAGAACCCAAGTGATGGCTGCAGAAAACTGCTGATGTTTTCCTGTATTGCAGGGTCCCTCCCTGCAGGAAATAATGCATTGTACTGTGGAGTGCCTTGATTTCCTGAAAAATCCTGTCAGGGAGCCGGCCCTCACCTCTGCCCTCCACCACAGACACCCCAGTACAGAGCTGGAGGAAAAAAAAAAATCATTTAGGTTGGAAGAAACTTTTGAGATCATGGAGTCCACCTGTTACCCCAGCACTGCCAGGTCACCACTAAACCATGTCCCTCAGCGCCACAGGCCTTGGCAACCCTTTCAGGGAAGAAATTGTGCCTCATGTCCAACCTCAACCTCCCTTGGCTCAACTTTTTGCCAACCCAACCTGTTTTTGCAACAGGACCTGGGCTTTGGTCACACACAAATCAGCACCGATGCTGAGAATGGTCATCTGGTACCAGCATCCACCTGGGAATATCTGAGATCTCAGCAGTTCTTCAAATGGGTTGGGATCTGCTTCTGCCTAAGAGTCAAAGCAAGAAAATAAATCCTTGCTTGACATTTTCCTGGTGATTTTAGAGATCACTTTTTTTTCTCCTCTCCAAAACATACCAAATAGCCATCTGTTTGCCCTGGGAACAAGGTGGTCCAACTCTAGGGATGCACTTTTTTCCAAGCCTAAATCAGTTTTGCAGACAAAGGGGGGTGGAAATGGGAAGGCAGCAATGGGGAGGCAGCTGAGTACAGGACCAATTACTCTATCATATTTAAACATATGGAAGCACCTCAGGATCCCACTGCCGGCACCGCAATAATAAGATGGACATGGAGGTTGGACCTTTCGGCAGACAGTGATGTTGCACGGGGCTTGGCAGCTCCTGCTTTCCTGCCATCAAGCAGCCCCATTTCTGTGGGCAAATACAAGGTGTAAGTGGTGAAAAGAGTTAAATGATAAAAAGAAAAAAATAAAGGAAAGAAAAGTTGGACCAATAAGTACACTGAAAACAAAAACCACCTTGGAATTGGTCTCTATATTCCACCAGGTCACAGCAGCTCTCCCAGACTGTCCTCAAGAGCATGGCTCAAAGTGTTTGTTTTCTATGCAAAAAGTTTTTTTTTGTTGTGGTTCCCCTCCTCCCCCAAAGCCATGTCGTCATCGCCAAGGTAAACAACAGCTTGTAACAGCAAAAGGCTCTTGCTTCCCTCCTGTTTTACGTGGGTTTCTTTAATCCATCTGCTCTACCACAAGCTATGAAAACTGCTGTCAAAATAATCTCCCAGGAGCTTGAGTGGAGCCTTTAAAAAAAATTAAAAAATAAAAATATGTGGGTGAAAGGCAAATCTTTTTTCCACCCTGAATAGAAACTCCAGGACTTCTGTAATTAACACCAGCTCTCCAAAATGATTCAGGATGCTCTGATCCTGCAAAAGAAACTGAGCAGCCCTGCTCTCTTAATCCCAGGCTCAACGAGGCTCAGTGACCTCTGTGAAACTCAGACAGAAGAGGGCATGGCTGCCCTAGCTGCTGAAAACACTCAAGCTGTCGGGCAACACCTCCTAAGGGGTCTGGGTTTGGTTAAATCCTCTAAAATGAAATGTTTCCAGCCCAGCTGTTATCCCTAAAGAGGTAGCTTTGTGTGCAGAGGCTTCCCCAGGCCAGGGAAGGCCAGGTTAGCATCACCAACCTGTGCAGGAGACACGTGAGTTGCAACCCAGTTTCTGCTCCAAACTATGACTTCAGATCATGATGATAACATGCTTGCAATCCCTTTTTTTTTTTTTTTTTTTTTTTTTTTTTTTCCCTTTTAGCTCCATTTGATTTTAGGGTTTTAAGTGCAAAGACCTGGTAGGTTTCCAAGCATTTGTCCGCAACCAATGGACTAGAAACTTTGGGGTCTTTCAAGTGAAAGCTGAAACATCATGTAATTCCAGGAACTGAGACATGAAGGAAATAATTACATGGTTATCTACTTATTTTGGCCTGGATGGAAAGAGACATTTATTTCCCGCTCCGCAGCTTATTCCTTGCGATACTTCCCACATCAGCAAGAGCAGCCAGCAGGTGACTGGTTTAGGGATTTCTATGCATTTGAGAAGTGGGGCAGAGCAGGACCTAGCTCTGCACACCAGGAATGACCAGGACCCCCTCACACTGGGACCTACAGCATCACACATCCTGAGTGAGAAAATAAACCCAGCAGCAGCTTCTGCTGCCTCCAAGGTCAGATCCCCGGGGATGTGAGCTTGAAACAAGGGAGGAACAAAAGGAACAGTTCCTGGTATCCAGACCTTTGGACTTGAGTCCTCCCAACACACAGGCTGTCAGGAATAAAGGGCTGGATGCATCTTGCTACATTCAGTGTGACTTCCATCTGAACCCTGTGCATTAGAAAACCAATCCATCAAAAAACTGGGGACGAGCTCCCATGGATAGGTCTTATCTCTGGCTTGCCCCTGACTTTGTGTTTATATATGGTTATATTATTGAGGTTTATATTGAATAATGTCAGCTAAAGATAACTCACTTGTTTATACTGGAATCAGCTAGCTTTGATGACACAAGAAATAAAGTTCCAGTGATGCTCCAACTGTCTTCCAGCACATCTATGAGCTCCCTGCAAAAACCTGGAGCAGCTTCTTGCAAGGAGATGGAGGCACAAAAGCTCCACTAAAACATGGGGTACACTCTGCAAAACCCATGAACACAGAAAAGCATGGGCTGGGGCTCCCAAAAGCAACACTTTTCCCCAGAAACTAATTCTGAATTCAAAAAGAAATTAAAAAAAAAAAAAAAAAGGGAAAAATAGAGAAGAAATAGGAATAAAAAACCTTCATCCTCCTCTTTGGTGATGAATTCCTGCTGGGTATATCTAAAGAAACTGTCTAAAAAAGAGCCTGGTTCTGGAAGGCACGAATCATAAAGTTCTCAGCAAGAGTAGTCCATGTGTTGCTCAGACCAGCTCCTGAACTGGGTCCCCAAGGGGGTGACCTTAGTGTTTTCATGTACTACAAGACACTTTCCTGCCAAATATAAAAAACAACCAAACAAACATGTTTGACCTTTAGGCTCATCTTCTTTATTCATGCACCCCCTGATGGGACCTCTCCTTGGCAGTGGGCTGGGGGAGAAGCTGTCAGCCTCCTCACACTGCTGGTATCAGCTCAGCAGCTCCATATGCCCCAGTTCATGACATTTTCTGTAGGATGTCTGTTCCCCCACCAGGCAGTGACCGCTAAGAGTCCCCCAGAGGGGCAGCACATCCAGTCCACATCTTACTAATAATCTAATTTTCTAGAATCACAGACTGTTTTGGGTTGGAAGGGATCTTTCAAGACCATCTAGTGCAACCCTCCTGCAGTGAGCAGGGATGTCTGCAAAATTTCTTCCTTCTCTCCAGTCTAAATCTCCCTCTTAGTTTAAAATTATCACTCCTGTCCTGCCACAACAGGCCCTGGTAAAAAGTCTGTCCCCCTCCTTCTTGTAGGCTCCTTTAAGCACTGAGAGGCCACAATTTTGGGGGACAGAAGATGTGCAGGAGTCCAGTTTTCTTGCATAAATAACATTAGGAGAATAATACCACTTTTGAATGCAAGGAGTTAATATTATCCTTCTACCACTGCTGGTTGAGTTTCATGACCTTGTGACACCACATCCCTGATAATCTGAGCTGTATGAATTTTTTTAACCTGCTCTCCAGGTGATAGAGAAGGGAGAGAAGTGAACCCATCCCCTGCCACCTGACTGATGCTCTTGTGAGTCCAGGAGGGTCTTGGGGAGCCACTTGTCCCCTCCAAGGATTTCCACCCTCCCTTTCCTTCCAGCTATTGCCACCCAGGCAGGACAACACCCATCCCTCCCATGCCCAGGTTTGTTTACGACTCTGCCCTTTCCTTCAGGTTTCCCCTCAGGTAAGTTTCAGCTGCTTCCAAACTCATCTCTTTCACTTAGTGCCAGAGGAAAAACAATTCAATGCCAGGACAGCAAAAATACAAATAATAGAGAAATGAGTAACAAGCCAGCATGGGCGTGGTGGAGGCGGAGGCAGAGGGACGGTGACACCTGCCCTGATGAGTCACGCTGGGGTGTGGGAACTACCAGTAAATCACCCTCAGCAGCAAGAAGTTGGTCTTGAGGCTGCAACTGCCCCATTGAAACCAGTTTGTGCCACCTGAATTATTTCCTATTTAACATTTGGGGGTACCAGGAGGTAAACCTCAGCCAGGACACTGGGGGAAAAGCCACAAAAAGAGAAAATGTAAAAGAACAAGCAAAAACCCAAAAGCAGATGGGAGATGGGGCATTACAAGTAAAAGGTCCATAAAGGGGAAAAATAATGTTAGAAAAAGCACCACTCTGCAACTCTGATTCAGAAGGGAAACCACAGGCACTTGGGGCCCTCCCATCCCCCCCAAACACTACCACCAAGAACCCCCTCCAAAACACCACAGCCAACCCGAGGACCTCCAAAAAGGTTACTGCCCAAAGCCACCCCAAAAATGCCACCAGGAGTTGCCCCAAACACCTCCAGACAAAGCCCTCTGCCCCTTCTAATACCATCACCAGAGACACCCCACCCCCCGTGACTCTCCCCCTGCCAAACACCAACACACAGCATCAAAAAATTGCCCATATTGGAAGAGACCGTTAAGCTCATCAAGTCCAATCATTAACCCAACACTGACAAGTCCAACTAAACCATGTACCTCAGCACCACATCTCCGCAGATCTGAAACCCCTCTAGGGATGGGGACTCTATCACTACCCTGGCCAGCCTGGGCCAAGCCTTGACAACTCTGGGGGGAAGAAATTGTTCCTCAAGTTCACCCTAAACCTCCTCTGATGCAACTTGAAGATGCTTTCTCTTGTCCTGCCACTTGTTTCTTGAGAGAAGGGACAGACCCCACTCCAACTTTCTTTCAGGGAGTTGTTGAGAGCAAGAAGGTCTTCCCTGAGCCTCCTTTTCTCCAGGCTGAACAACCCCAGGTCCCTTGGCTGCTCCTCACCAGACTTGTGCTCTAGACCCTTCCCCAGCTTTGTTGCCCTTCTCTGGACATGCTCCAGCCCCTCAATGTCCTTCTATCAGTGAGGTGCCCAAAACTTAACCCAGGATTCAAGGGGCGGCCTCCCCAGTGCCCAGTCCAGGGGGACAATCCCTGCCCTAGTCCTGCTCATTTACAACTTAACAGCAACCAGTTGACTTCCTTTCCTATTCCAGAAGCTGAAGTTGGTGGTATCTTCAAGGCTTCTCTGCATCACCTGCCACCCAAGCTCAGCTCCCAGTCAAAAGAAATCTCCTGCAGCTCCACACCCCCATAGAACAACAGTCGGGTTTTTTTTCACAGGAAAGAACCATCACAAACTGTAGAAGGCAATAAGTCTTCACATGTCACCTGAGGAAAAACAGTGCAATGCTTCATTTCCATGTTCATTCGATACTGAGACAGGCAGTGACTCACTCATCCAGCCACCCTCCCACTTGATCGCTTCCCATGGACTCCCTGCAGCCCTCAGCAAGCCAGGCTCTGGATGACAAGTGCTGGATGTCCACCAGCAAGGGAAAGGTGTCTAATCTGTGCTGGTAAAAGCCACTTTTACTGAAACATAATAGGGCCTTCAAAGCCTCCTTCTATTCATCAGTCAAAACCCTCACCTCTTCTGGGCCATTACACTGATACAACAAGAATTCTCTTAACATGGGCTAAAAGGGACAAAGAATGAACCTCTCCACTCAAGCTGGTTTTCAACTGGGGAGCAAAACATGCCCCATGCCCCAGAGGGAGGCAAGCACCAGGAGTCCACCTCCATCCCCCAGACCCCCTCCTCAAGGTTTAGAGTCACCAAGTGACAGTCCTTTTCTACTCCTTAATCCCACAGCATCTTCTTGGCCAATTATATTTAACTAATGAATAACAAGGTTTTCAGACCACAAAAAGTTACAAGGAGCTTTGGGTGCTCATGCTGGGGAGTTCACATCTGTGCTGGTTCCACCACAGTTAAACAGAAAGAGCTTACGAAGGAAAACAAATAAAGTCACATGACTTAAGTGTGACATTTTAAAATAATTTCTTTACCCTTTAGCAAGATGACGTTGTTTGCTGCAGTACAAAAAACATACAAGGTCAACTTGGTATCCAGAAATCAAGCCATATGCTGAGGGCCCACCATCAAGGTCCCACACTGACCTTTCTGCAGACCATAAATGCTGAGAAGAGGAACCATCACATCTTTTAGCAGTTAAGTAAAAGACAAATGTTGCATGAACATTTTGACCTGGATTTTACCAGCATGTTGCTGCAGTGAATGGGATGTAAATGTGACACTGGTTTTGCTGTAGAGCTGGGAGCCCATAAAAATACACAGTTGGTTCCCCATTTCCCCCACACTTTCCCAAACAGTATGTTCTCCAAGAGAACAACACAAAATTACAACAGCAAGCATTTAGCCAGGACCAGGCAGCACTTCTTCCTGTGGCCCACAAAAAAACAAAAACCAAAACAAAACAGCCCTACCCATCACCCTCACCAAAACCAAACCCACCAGGAAAAGGACCAAATCAACTCCCATCTCCTTGGAAGATGCTGGTGCTGATAGCTACTTACGGTGGTTCTGGGCTCAGGCTCTCCCAAGACAATCCCACTGCAGCCCTTGGTAGGTCACCATGCACCAGCCTGAACGTCCCAAAGTCTTATCTACAGGTTAATGATGTGGGGTGCACTTACAGAAGTTCTGACAGGTAACAGAGCATGATAAGACTTCAAAATCAATAGCATGCACGTAGGAAATACAACTTGACACCACAGATCTCCCAATTTTGGGGCTGCAGTTCAGTGCTGGGTCAGATCAGTAACACTTCTGGACCTGTCCCCATTGGATTTTATCAAGTGTTTATCAATCAAACTATCAAATTTTTATAATCTTCTTTTCCAGGCTCCTGGGGAACTACATCAGACCTGCTGGAATGCAGAAAACTTCACTTTTGAAGACTCTCAGAACAGCCCCCAGAAGACATTTTACATCCAAAAGTACCTTTTTTTTCCTCTCTTTTGAAAGACACTTGTTTGTGGCTGTGACTTTGAGCCACAAATTCTAGCTGATATATATACATATATATATATCTGATATATCTTTATTGTGAGGGTGATCAAGCAGATCTCATCCATGACCATGCTGAAGAAGGGTCCTGTAGATCCTGCATGCATGGGAGAGCTGCTGAGGGTGGCCCAGGGACAAGGACCTTCATGTCATGTCACTTCATCCCCAGATTGAGGATGGAAACCCTTGCACTGGATTTAAGCCTTCAGTTCAGATCAAATCAATGTCGATTACCAGTATTGCTGGGATTTTTTCCATTGCTCTGGGTCTGTACAAAACCAGCCATAGCAGAGCCCAGGTGCAGCTCAGGACTACCTGGTTTGCCTGCACTACATGTAAATAACAGCAGTAAAATCTGTTATAAATGGGAAAACAAATATGGATGCAAGGTTTGATAGTTCCAGGAATTAAATAGGATAAGCAGCATTCCAGAAAAACTGTATAGATCCACCATGACCATTGGGATTACAGAAGAGAGGACAAACCAATGAGAAATCCAGCCCTGGTGATCATCTGCCCTTTAAAACACCCATTTAATTTGGGAACAAACTTCATAAAAAACGCATTTTGGAGCCATTCCTCAGATGCCACTACTGACACACGATTTCCATGGGAAACTCCTACCCAGGGAAATAAAGGAGGGCAATAAAAATGAACAAAAAGGAATCAGTTTATGAGTTTGGATGCTGCTGCCTCTCCCTCCTGGCTTCTCTTCACCATGTGGGTTTTCATTTTCCTCCTCAAATTGCCCCTAAATCCAGGAGAGCCCAAGGGGAAAGAGAACCATTGAGAAATGCCTGGCAGCACCCAGGCCATCAGGGGAAAAGTATGGCCTTGGTGTCCTCCCACCCAGCCCTCCAACATCTTGCAGCTGGAACCCAAACCCCTTCTTCACTTCCTAAATCTGTAAGAATTTGGTGGGGTTTTTTTTGTTTGTTTGTTTGGGTTTTTTTTTTGTTTGTTTTCTTTTGACTGAATCTCCAAAGGTTTGCTGGGACCACAGCTCAGTAAAATGAGACTATTTGTTAGTCTCAGGTGGTCCAGGCATTATTTAGGCATAGGATTGATAGTCCCAGAGCAGGTTGCCTCTGGCCCTCAGTAATTCCCATCCTTGGGAGGAAGAGGAGGTGTAAAAAGTGTTTCTGGAGGTGAAAAACATCCCAGGGAGACACAGCTATTCCCAGAAGGACATTTTTCTATGATCATTGAATAAGTCTTTCCAACACCATTCGTTGCTCATGAAGGGCTCTGTTCAAAGCTAGTGAGAAAATCACCAGCTTTGTAGGACATGGGATCCTCATCCTCCTGCCAAACACTCTTCCTGATGAAATGTCTGTTTTGAGCATCTCCCTCCTGCCAGCATCCCCCTTTTTGTCTGCCCCCCACCCCGTCCCAGTGTCACATCTCAAAGGAGCAGCGTCAGCTGCAGCCTGTAGCGAAAGGCAGGACAAATAAACAGAGATGTGCAGCACGATGCCTGGCCCCATCTTTTGGGGAGAAAAAGCACCGTTTCTTCCTTGCTGGTGAGACTGATCGGAGATGAAGTGGGGCTGCCTTTCATATAGGCCGCTCATGACATCTTGCTTTAAAAAGGGTCTTGTGAAAAGAATTCTGAGCAATGGATGCTAAAGAATGTGAAACATTTTTACTGGCTTTTCTTATAAAACTGACATTGTTGCATTTATTCAAGTATTCTTCTTTCTAAATTAATAAATAAATAATAGGAGGGCATATATTTTATATTTCCTGCAAAGTATTGTATTAATGAATAAATGTTTCATTTCTCAATCAAGTTTATTGTGACCATGCTGCCTGTGGCCATTTGCAAAGCCTTACTCCACCCGTCCTGTTACACACTGGGTTTTGGAAGTGGTTTTTCTCTCCCTTCCACCTTGTATTCAATGTTGTTTGTTTTTCTACTTCCTTCCAGGCATTTTTCAATCACTCATGGGGTCTCCAGCAGCTTGGCAGAGGCTTTGTGGCTCCTGCCTGGGGCTCTGCTGACCCCCCAGCCCAGTGGAGTGGGAGCAGGGAAAGAGAAACACCTCCCTGGACCTAGCTAAGTCCAAAAAATATGTCACTGATAGCTGCTTTGAGCTGCTGAATGAGCAAGTTAACAATGTGCCACAGCTTCATGATTATGAGACCCTTAAAAGTAAGTAGTATTTACCTGACTGCAAGCAAGCACATCTGCTGTTGCCATAAATATGATAACCATGCTAGATAGAAACTAATTAAAGCAAAGTCCTGCTCCTGATACTTTGGGGTTTGTTTCTATTGCAGGTAATTCCTGCTTCTTAGCCAGGAACTCCAACACTGGCCACCAAGCATCATCTTGCAGAAATACTTAGCTGGAAAACATTCCAGTCAGCTCTGATAGTATTAATATATTCTCGCTTTAAAAGCAGAGGGACTTGATGATCTTAAAGATCTCTTCCAACCAAAATGATTCTATGATTCCATGATAAAAATATTAATATCCTCTCTGTTCTTGGTGATTTACAGCAACACCTAAGTGCAGTCATGCAAACATGCTGCAGCCTCTCCAGTGCCTGTGTTTGGCATTAGCAGGAGTCAACCTGGTTGTTCCACATGTCCCGAATTCCCCACAGATTTCACATGGGAAACATGTTACCCCCTCCCAAGAGCCTGCCCACTACACTGGGCCCCACTCCTTGCCCAGGGAATGAGCCATTTACTGCATAGCATCAATGTGAGGCGATGTCCTTGAGGACGTCCCCAGAGGAAGCCCAGTTCCTCCTATTCTTCTGCGGCTGCTGCTGGCGCAGGTGTCCCCCCTTCCCCGGCCTCATTGTCCCTTGTCTCAGCCTTGGGGGTTTGCACAAACAGCCCTTGCTGATGTCAAGCAGAGAGTTCATGTTTCCTTCTTTGTCCTTGGAGAAACATGTTTTTAACCAGTTCCTTCAGTGAGCTGATTTTTTTTTTAATTTTATATGTTTTTTTTAAGTGCAATATGCCATTTGACAGGATTTATGATCTCCAGAAGACAATTTGATTTTTATTATTATCTGAAACAGGGTTTTTATACATACCTTCCACCGTGGGGGTTGAGAAACAAAACCCCTTTTCACTTAGGATTTGGGCCTTTGATTGATTTTCAAATGGCAACATCAGCCCAGCTGCAAAGAAAATTTAAAAAGCGTGACATATTTAATAAAAGACAATGGAAGCATGATGTGTTTTTAAGTCACTAAAAACCATTCTCTTGCCAAAACTGTAAGTGAAGTCTCATCGTAAGCGTTACAGATGAAGATCTCTCTAAAAAGTGGTGGTGATGGGGGAGTTTTCCTGTCCATGAAATCGTAACCAGCCCAAAAACAGCTCTAGCAGAACATTCAAACATTTATTGGGGAAAAAAAAAATTAAAGCCACTGGAAAAAGTGCTTAGCTGGATTCTTGCAAATTAAAGGAAAGTATCTGGCACAGTGAAGTTCTCTTCCATGGGACAGGAGCCCTGATTTCTACCTCATACCTGTCATAATAAAGAATATTACCAGCAATTCATTAATTCCTCTGCTGGAAGGACCTATTAGATATAAATGTAGAAGTTATTTTTCAGTATTTTGGGGTTTGTCAGTAACCACGGCTTGGAAATGTCCAGAGAAGCTATAGTTAGGAACATTTTTTTGTCTTTGGAAATCGGTTGGACAAAAAATGCTCGTTTGGGTCGCTAAAATAAATTGTCAGCGGAGCACTAGTCTTGGCTGGCTGCTTCAGCTGGGAAGAGCAAATGCCAGCAGTGTTTTTATAAAAGCAAAGGCACATACTGGTTTAGCAGAAAGGAAATGCTTTTGTGTTGAGCTCTCTTACTTTGCACAAATCAAAATAAAAATTCCCCCCATGTCTTCCAATAGGAAATTTTGAATAGAACCAATTCAAGATGGCATCAAAGAATTTTTTTGCTGTGCCCACTGACCCAAAATGCTTGGGCTTCAGAGCATTAGCACCTTATTCTCAGCTCAGACAGGTCTGGGGAAAAACAACACAAACCTTCAATCTTCGGTATTGGGGTTTTGGGAGACTTTTATATTTAGGGTATAAAGGAGGGAAACGAATGAGGGGGATTCTTGTTTCAGTTTCTCAGTGGGGTTGCTGTCGATCACTGCTGAGCTAGCTCAGACCACAAAAGGCTGATAAATTAACAAATAGGAAGATTGTTGGAGGGAACGTTGAATTTGTGGTTATGACAGATGACTGCTAAGCAGGAAAAGATAAGAGAGAGTCTGAGTTTGCTGCTGCAACAACACTCTGGGAGAAGATCCTGGAGATGCAGAAGGATGGGTGGAGAATCAGCAAGGGAGCTGGGATTAGATTTTTTTTTTAAACCCATCAGCTTTTTGCTCATCTGCTATACCCATCCCTCACAGTACCACATATTAGGTTGAATAAACCACCCCACACTACATGACCTGTGCAAAAAGTGTCATCAGACCAACTCTACCCACTTGTCTTCATCCAAGGGTCTCCAAATAGTGAGTGGAAAGTGCAGTGGATGACATCTGGAGACACCATCCTGCAGCCGTCCCTTCTTCAGGGCAAGTCTATTCATCTTCACCCTCTATAACCCTGTCACCATCCTGACCTCTCTGCTGGGGCAGAAAACAAGGCACCACAGTGCTTGGCATCTCCTGGTCCAGCATAACCACAGCAAACCCTGCACCAGAAAAATCTTTAATTTAAATATTCAGAAATCTATAAATTTCCAAGCATGCTGCTAAAATGCTTTTGGATCCAAAACTGCTGTTGCAGAGAATTTGCTTCAAGCCCTTTTAGGGGCTTTTGTGACGTGAATGTTTATTTAAACGGAACAATTTAAGTGCTCTCTTAATGCCTTTGCCCTTTCTCTAAAAACCTTCTTCAGAGCCACTGACATCAGTCAAGACCAGCCCTACACCAGCACAGGGTCAAGTGATAATCAGTGAGTTATGAAGACAGAGCATCACAACAGCATCACAATGCTGGGGCAGCATCTGCCCAGTGCTTTGCCCAACACTCAGGGTTTGCCCCGGATGGCACCAGGGACCAGCTGAGCTCAGCTCCATCCTGGCAGCCTGGACCTTCCCACGACCTAGCTCCTATTTCAGGGCTTTTCCATCTATTTATAGTTCACGAAGAAGGGGAAAAATGCACTGGAAATGTTCCGTGTGCATAAGATGCCACGCCAAATATTCAGTTTCTTGTACAGGACGATAGCAAGAGATCCCACGGCTTTTTATTTTGTTTTTTGTTGTTTGGGTTTTTTTTTTTCCCTTTTAACCATACATGCTTGAAAACTATCAGGCCCTATTAGGGATTAAAAAATCATCTGCTGGGTGAGTGAGTAGATCAAGTCCTCATAAAGCAACCAAAAAAAGCAGGAACTCGGCTTGCTTCTGTGACAGAAAAGCGTCACTGGCCGAAGCACAGCCAAAGCATTGAGGATGGGAGTAAGGAGCTGGCTGCTCTGGGGGGAAGGGGAAGACAACAAAGTCACCGCTACCAGCAAACGGCCACACTACAGGAAACCGTAGCCTCCGGTGATAAATAGGAGACCCAGGAGCACAGGATGCACGTAGGGTGAGCTCAGCGGGACGAGGGGATGTGAGTCGGTGGCTGACGAGTCCCTCCGTCCATCCGTCTGTCCATCCATCCAGACGGTGGGATGGCTGCAGCCCGGCTGCTGCTGGTGTTGGTGCTGGTGCTGGGATCTGGTGGAGAGGACGCTGAGGTGATCTGCGCCGGCAATGCCTGCTACACCCTTCACCGGGCCGAGCTGAGTTGGAACAAAGCCCAGGAACGCTGCCGGCACAACGGCGGCAACCTGTCTCCAGTGCGCAGTCCCAGTGAGGCCGAGCGGCTGCAGGAGCTGCTGGAAGCAGCCGGCTCACCAGGCCCAGCATGGATCGGGCTGTCGCTGTCACGGGGACACTGTGTCCAGCCGCAGGAACCTCTACGGGGCTTTACTTGGGAAGCCAGCGGGGAGTCTGGTAACTACTCGGCGTGGCTTGCTGAGCCAGTTGTCACTTGCCTCAGCTCCCGCTGCGTCAGCCTACGGCCAGGCAAGCCAGATGGCACCGCTGGCTGGGCTGACCACCTGTGCCGGACCCCGCTGACTGCCTTCCTCTGCAAATTTAGCTTTCAGGGGATGTGTGGCCCCTTGCCGATGGCTGGACCTGGATGGGTCACCTATACCACTCCCTTTGGGGTTCGTAGCCCCCGGCTAGCGGTGGCCCCCTTTGGCACGCTGGCGCAGGCTGAATGCGAGGGGGGCGAAGGTCCAGCTTTCACCGTCTGCAAGGGGCCATTGGAGGGGGGTGGCTTTGCCTGGCACCCCCCTGGACCCCTCTGCCCCACCGCCTGTGCCCACCGCAATGGGGGCTGCCAGCACCAGTGCCTGGAGGCACCGGGGGAGCCCCCACGATGCGCCTGCCATCCTGGCTACACCTTGGCTCCTGACATGGCCTCCTGCCTGCCTGAGGACACTTGCCACCCCAACCCATGCCAGGGGACCTGCCAGGCACAGCCTGGTGGCTTTAAGTGCAGCTGCGAGGCTGGCTATGTGTTGGCGCCTGACGGCCGGAGCTGCCTGGATGTGGATGAGTGCCTGGCCAAGCCATGCCAGCACGAGTGCCACAACACAGCTGGCAGTTTTGTTTGCCTCTGCTGGCCCGGCTACCGGCCAACAGGGCTGGGTGGCCGCCATTGCCGTGATGAGGATGAGTGTGCCCAGCCTGGTGTCTGCCCCCAGCTCTGCCTCAACATCCCTGGCTCCTTCCACTGTGCTTGCCGCCCAGGCTACCAGCGCCAGCCTGGCAGTGCTGATGACTGCTTGGATGTGGACGAGTGCCTACGGGACCCCTGTGACAGGCTCTGCCGCAACCTGCCTGGCAGCTTTGAGTGTCTCTGCCCACCCGGCTTCCTCCTGCAGGAGGATGGACGCAGCTGCCATGCCACACCCACCGCTGGAGAGGACCCCATGGGGACCTCCAACAGCACCCTGCAGACCATGAGCATCCCTCGGACCACGAGCATCCCACAGACAACAGGCATCCTCCAGACCACAGGTGCCCCATGGACCATGGGCATCCCCCAGACCTTGGGCATCCCCATCGGGGTAACACCGCTGTCTCCCACGGCAGCAGGGTCGGCACCTGGCCCTGAGCACAATGCCGATGGCCCCCGGCTGCTCCTCTACTACATCCTGGGTAGCCTGGTAGCCATCCTGCTGCTGCTGGCCTTTGCCCTAGCCCTTGTGGCTTGCAGGAGGAGGGCAGCCAAGCGGGAGAAGAAACCAGCTAAAAATGCAGCGGATAACTACTGCTGGGTGCCTGAGCAGCCGGAGAGCCGTGGGGTGGGCAGTGAGTGCAGGTAACGGCACCCCTGGGGCAGAAAGGAGGGGGGAAGGGAGATTTTTGGCAAATTAAAACCTAAAATAAAAGGGAGAGGGGGTGATACTGTCTGTTCCACATGGGTTTGCATGGCCAAGAGCCTGTCCTGGGGTGCCTTGCAAAGTGGGAGCTCATCTCCCTCCAGAAGGCAGGTCTGGGTGGGAAGGCAGCTTAAATCAGGTCTGGGGTTTATAAACCAGCTGAGGGAAGAGTTAACAGGGATGGTGCTATGAGACTGATGCTAGATGGTGTTGAATTTGCCTGACAGGGTTGCTCCTCAGCTCTGCAAAACATCACCATGCTTAAACCCAGAAAATTATCAGTGTGGATTTGTCTTCCTAAAGGAAACTGGTTCAATTTCCTTTCTTATTTTTGTCTCCCCTTACCTGTACTTGAAATGCCAACAAGAAAAAGCAGCTGCTTCTATTCCCTATCCCAGCTGCCCTCCCTCAGTCCTTTTCTACCCCAAAAGCAAAGCTGGTCCCTGCCACCCCCTACTTGCCTTCAACCCTCCAGTTTGCCTGGTTCTCATTGAAATGGTTTTGAAAGTCTGATGTATTTCACCAGGGACAGGACTGGGCTCTGCAGCTACAAGCAGGGTGAGTTTTTTAGTGGTTTGTTTTGTTTTTTAACACCTCACGTCAAAGGGAACTTCCCTTGTAAAAAATACACTGGATGTTTTATATTTGCTGATTATCACATATAAAACTTTTCAATCCCCTTTCAAGCAAATGCTTTCTCAGGGTGAAGCCATTCCCCGGTCCTCCCCCAGGTACCCAGCTCCGGCGAGCTGTTTGTCAGCCACTCCTGACAATGGATGCTTCTTGGAGCTGTTTCAGCCTGAATCTTCCCTAGAAAAACTGAGGGGTGTAGGGGGGTCCATCCATGCCAGCTTCCTGATTTCCCCATGCTCTACAACATGAAAAAAGTGCGTGGTAAGAGCAGGCATGTGATTCAAAGGGTACATGGGTTTCCTGAAGTCTCTGCTGGTTTTATTGTGTACTTGAGGCTTAATTGCTGCAGAAATGGGAACTGGACACAAAGGAGTTTGCTGTAGGCAGTGACCTGCATCCTGTTCTTCTATGTGGGGAGGAAAACCCTTTCCTGATATTTTTTTTTTTTTGTCTTAATTTCTCCATTGTAAAATAAAATAAATAATTAAATAAATAAAACCACCAAACCCCAAACAACACAGGAAAATACGGCTGATAGAAATGTTTTTATGTTCTGTCTGTGCTTCCTTTTCTCTGCACTGTGGCTGGGAGAAACCGTGAAAGCAACAGCAGTGTTCCTGGAAATCCCACCAAAAATTCCTCCCCTGCCTGTGTTATGATCAACCAGCAAAGCCATCGGAGCATGTGAATAAATTAAGCTTATGAACAATCCTCCACCATCAGTGGGACAACCTACAGGCATAAAATTATGGTGCCCACGCTGCCAAGCCATGCTGACTGAGGGTCTGCAGTGGGTCCAGCCTAGGGAAGATCCCAGTTTGTTTAGTTCGGGTTGTCCCTGGTGGACTGTTTCCTGGTGTAGCATTCTCCACCCTGGTACAATCCCCCCTGGATCATCTCCCATCTCCCCTTCTTCATGAATCCAGCAGGGACTGTTTGATCTGTGGCTTCAGTAGGGAGTGATCCAAGGCCTGGCAAATCCCGTGGGGTAAAGCAAATAGGAACAGGATGGTTTGGTCCATTGAGAGGAGACAGGATGTTTACTCCAACCCAAGGGGGTTTCACCGTAGAGCCTGGTGAATAAAATCTAACCAGAATGTGCCTTCAGTTGGTTTTGATAAATGGTCATTGACATGGCACATTGAATCCTTGCATGCCATACAGAGGTGGGCGGCACTAACAGGTCCTCTACCAGCAGTCACTCCACATACAATGAAGTCAATGAAGTCTCAGTCCTTTGTAGGCACTGTTGTCCTGACCTGGGGCCATTCACTCCATGTCTGCCAGGGTCATGGGGTGGAGGCACTGGAATGATCTTGGTTGGGTTCTAAACCCACATGCAAGGTCCTAAACCCATGAGCAAGGTCCTAAACCCACCAGCAATCCCACTGATTTCGGCATAGCTCTCTATGAGGGCAGAGATCTGCTCTTCTGGCTCTGATTAGCAATCAGGCACAGAAGTCGCTTGATGAATTCAAACTGGAGGATTGTAGGTGTCTAGAGTTGCCTCTATGACATGTACCCTCAAATAAAGGCCATCCTTAAAAGGGAAATGGTTTTGAAGATGGGGGGAGAATGTCTCAAAACATAAAAAGACACAAAGATTGGGGGAAAATGTCAACGACCCTAGACCTCACTCGTGTTACCCACGAACATCCATGGTGTTCATATAGTGTTCTATCAGTCATTGACATTTGCCCTAAATAGTGTTTAAAACCAAGAACATGGTAAAAAAACCCAGGACGCTACATCTCATGATGGATGTTTGGTGCTTCCCTGCATTGACCTAAAAGAACATTCCCAGACTTGCTCCACCTGCCTTGGGAAGCATCCATGGTGATAAGGTGACAGTCATGCAGAATTTGATGGCAGACCCTGTCCAGGGAGTGGGTCTGCTGGGAAGCTAACAAAGGTGAAGTGATGTTTATATTTTAGCAGGAACATTGCTCCTGGATGGAATGTGGCAAGTAACCTCTAGTAGTTACCTCTAATCCTGGTTATTTGGCCACTCTGAGGTTGGGGCACATTGGACGGAGCTCACCTGCAAGAGCCTTGTGGATAAACCAAAGTGACGCATTAACTCAGCCAACCCCATAATAGAAATTTTCCCTGTTTCTTAGAAAGTTGCTCCTCATGTCCAACCTAAACCTCCCTTGGTCCATGATCCTTTGGCTCTCCTAAAGGAAAACCCTGCCTCAGGTGCTTCAAGCTTCTGGGCATGTCATGTTGCAAAGCTCAACAGAAAGCTCATGGAGAATGATAAAAGTCTAATTCTCTTAAATAAGTAAAAATTCCAAGATTTTCCCTTGTCAGGACCCCTCCATCCTCTGCAAATGGAGCTATACACGAGCCAACAGAAAATACTGATTAGTTCAGCCAAGCTGGCCTGGGGCAGGGTAGGACAGAGTGGAAAGGCAGATCCCAGATGATGGCAGAGGAGAAGCCACGTGCTTGTCATGCCGCATATCACAAACACCCAGACCCAGGAGGCTTTAATCCCTGTGAGAAATGACACTGGCTGCTTTCCCTGGTTGTTGTCCAAGAATTAGAGGATATACTGGAGAGCAGTCCTGTGGAAAAGGGACTTAGGGGTGCTGGTAGAACTGGATAGGAGCCACCAATGTGCAATCACAGCCCAGAAAGCCAATCACATCCTGGGCTGCATCAAAAGAACTGTGGCCAGCAGATCAAGAGAGGTGATTCAGCCCCCCTGGTGAGACCTCACCTGGAGAACTGCGTCCAGTTCTGGAGCCCC
>JANIJG010011512.1:0-51580 GCA_024611175.1 Megaceryle torquata | reverse complement strand
GGACTGAACTGCTTATCTCTAGACTAATGTAGGTATTCACAGCATCCAACACAAGGCAAGCAACTGTCTATACTCCATCTGTGCTCCCTTGCTCATCAACTCTACTAATTTCTACTTTGAATTACACTCTGGAAGAGCTCTGATCAGTGGACAATGGCAACCAGGGAGAACTGATGGCCAGATTAAGACAGCAGCCCCACAAAATGACAGTGCCTTGCAGCAGCCATTAGCATTAGATGAAGTAAGGCACTTCTCTTGATGGCCTTGGGACTGTTCTCAGTGGCCTGGTGCAGCACAAGTAGAGACCTGCCCAGCTTGTGCACCTCACAGTCCCCAGCAGACCCACTGTGAAACCTGACCAGGTTCTCACCTTTTTCACTTACAATTTGGTCCTAGTATTATAAATCTCTGGAAAAGTCTTCTCAGGGCCCAAAATGTCACACCGTTTGCTTAAACCTTCTTTTTGGTTTTTACTTTCTCATTTCCACGCCTGCAGCACGTTCATTTCCCAGCTGACCTCTGCAGTCTGAAGGACTCAGAGCAAACCCATCCTGCAAAAATGTAATCCCTGTTGCTTGATTCCAAGAGCTACACCTAGAAAACAACCCAAATCATGGTGGCAGCAGATGAAACCTAAAAAACCGGGAACACCAATGCTTCCCTGGAAATCCTTGAAGCTGCAAGTGCCTCACAGCCAAATCCCTCTTCCTGATTAGTGCCTGTGCTGGTAAGGGTGCTCCTCACATGGTACCATTAGCACTGTGCTGAGGCATCTTCCCCACCCCCTTTCCAGCTCAGGCAATGGCCTGAGGTGGTGCTGGATGTGAAATGAAGACCCATCACATAGTAGCTGAGCAATGCATATCTCTTAGTGCATTTTGTTTCCTTTAACACATTTTGTTTCTCTTTTTTTCATGACCTGCTGCCAAAATCTCTTTGCTAATGTCTCTGCCACCATCGATACCATGCAAGAAAAGTGTCTTTGTTAACACATTTAGGGCCTGCTTTTAATTTCTACAGTATTCCCTTTAATAACAATGTCTAATTAAAACATCTGTTAAAAAGTCTGTAACATTAACTTTACAGGGAGAATTTAATAGAATTATATTTGAATTGCAGCCATTTAACGGATTTCCTAATTAGGCTGTTGGGTTTTTATTTTTTTTAACAAAAACATTACACAAATTAAAATCAAGCCCAGTTTTTTATTATTATTATTACAACACAGAGCATGGTCAAAGAAAAAAAACAAACCAGGCAGGCAATATGTGATGGTGTGTGAAGGGTGAAAAAACCCCAACATAGCAGCCGGTGACTGAAACACTAAAATGCATAAAAGGAAACAAGCACGAGATGATATTTGAAAGGGGGAGGGCACCAAGAGACAAGTGGGGAAAAAAAATTCTCTGGCCTTTTATTTGCAGGCTTTTCTTCAAAGGAGTCTCTGAGAGAATCTCCCCATTTATCTGTCCCCAGCCCCTACCACCTTTCTCCCCTCCCCAGATCTCACTTGTTTGGATCTTGTCTCCATCTGGGAGGAAAGAGGGGAAGGAGCCTTGAAAAAATGTTATTTATGCCAGATTTGTGTTTGCCCACATTTCAGAAGCTTGGCTAGGTTTGTTACTAGGCTGAGGTCCTCTGCAGATCTCTTAACAGTCCTTAGCTTTTCATGTAGAGCTGTGCACCCGTTACCTAATTGACTTGCCCAATGTACAGAAAAATGTAACCTGCAGTAGAAGCTGCATTTCTGGGCTTTCAAAGGCTGCATTTTTCAAATATTTAAAAAATATAAGGAACTATGGATTTAAATTCTAGTTGAGAAGGAAAAAGGCCTTCCCATTTATAAGCAAAAACTCAACTGTTCATTTTTTCCCTTCTTCTAAACCAAAATGAAAACTAACAATAAAAATATATATATATATCCCATGAAGAAAATGTACAGTAATCATTTTTAAATCACACATTGTCACTCTTAATTTGATCACACTGGGATAAGGTATCTCTCAACTGAAACCATGCTCTTTTCAGAGAAGAGTGGTGATTTTCCTGATATGGGGTCATTTTTGCTTTCAGATGCCAGAAAACAATACAGTTTCACTCTTCAACATAAATATTTCATGTGGCTCTCAACAGATGCTAAAATTAGTGCCTGCACAAACATCTTGGGTGAAATCCTGCCCTCTGAGTTGTCAGTGATAAAACTTACTGACTTCAGTAAGGCCAAGACTTCATCTTTTGTCTTTAAATTGAACTTAAAGTTGTAGCAACCACTGGCAAGAGGAAACCCACTTCAAAGGAACTCTCTGACAGTTGGATGCTTATCTCCCACTGATCTAAACTCTAGCAATCTCTGATCTAAACTCCAGCAATCTCTGTTTCCCAAGTTAACTTGGAAATCCCATTGAGAGCAAGTTCATCAAAATAGTTCATCTTTTGTTCTTCTAATATCCAGCAAATCCAATGAAGAATACATCTTCCCTCAAGGAATTTTCTCTATGGCACAGGCCAGCCCCAGATAGAAAGAGCAAGTTTAGTAGAAAAATAACAACAAAACTTTCACAACAAAGATTAAGAAATGCATTAACATTCTTCAGAGACCCATGACACTGGTGATGCCTTTGATGTCTTATTTGCTCTGCCTTACTGCATTGCTATTGTGGTTTTTGGACTCATAATGTAAGTTACAGGCTCTTGAGGGCTTGCAGTGACCATGTGAAAGGGATTTATCCAGACTCTTCTAGCCCAAGTATCTATTCCTCAGTAGCTTTGAGGGGCTTGTTTTCAAATTATCTGTTTCAGGCTTATACTTTTTCAACCCACTATTCTGCACACTGTCCCATTGCAAGGTAAGCTGAACCAAACTCAGATGTAAATACCAGATCCAGAGTCCATGTGGTGGACTCCATTTCCTACAATGTCACAAAGCAGCTGCACAACTCCTACAAAGTTCCTTGGAGGGTATCCCTGGCTTGGCAGAGCGGCTGGACTAGATGATCTCCAGAGGTCCCTTTCAACCCCTAGTATTGTGTGATTTTGTGATCCTCCAAAAATGCCTCTCTTTACAAAGAATGGAATTTGTAGGGTTATTTGTAGGGTGCTTGTTGGCAAACACTTGTGGTCACCAGTACTCTGTGAATGCCCCATCCAAGAATGAGCCTCGGGGAGCTTTGCAGGACCAAGTTGTACACAGGAATTACCACAGGACCATGGCCAATGTGTTTTCTGTGTACTTAAAGCCCCAAGGAACAAAGTTGTTTTGAAACAAATCCCCAAGAATCTGCTTGGGTGTTGGTGGGGAGAGGACATTTTGGTAGTTTCAAATGGCATTACACATTTGTGGAGTGGAAATTACAGTTCAGTGTGTGGGCATACTTGATTGGACAATCTTTCAGTTGATGGGTTCTTCTGTTCAATTACTATTAAAATTCATCAAATGGAACAGAGTGGTTTTAATGCATGTAATTGTTGTACAAAATGCTCTGTAATTGGTCTTACAAATGAAGCTGAAGAGCAAGATCAAACTCCATTGAAAATGAATCTGTCTTTCCACTGAAGAGTTCAAGAGTCACTTCTAAAATCCATTTCACAGGGAAGTGTTTAGCCAATTCCAATTCTGGTTCGTTTTGTGTGGCAGTTTTTATTTGCTTATTTTGGCCTCTCATATGCAAATGAAACTGCCAGCTCTTGAACTTGGTTCCATGTGCTCCCCTCGCTCGTAAATCCAAGGTGAGGGCAGCACTGCAGGCAGGCAGCAGTGGGAAAACTGCAAAGCCACCCAGGTGCATTTTGGGTGATATGGGGACTCTGGCACTAGGGTGATGCCAGGTGAGGAGCTGGCAGGTCTGTGCCACGCTGCCTCTGGTAGAGAAGCCAGTTTTAGCAAGTCTTGCCAACCTCTACCTTGTGAAGTTTTTGTGGCTGGGAGGTATTTTGAACCTGAGCAGATGAAGGGAAAGGCAATCTGAGAGAGGAGGGGAATGAGCAGAAGGTGACAACTTCTTATGTTACTTTTGCCACCAAAACCAAAACCTGGAACTACACTGTTATTCAAGAAACTGGGAAACAGGACATTTAGAGCATCAGCCTTAGTTGGTGCTCCACAAAGAATTTGTTTGACCCATGGTTCAGTTACCCTAAATTCTCACTAAGCAGATTCCCTGAATGTCAAGTCCTTTCCTCAAATGCAGAACCATGAATGTCAGGCCAGCAGACTTCAGTGTCACTGATCTTCCTCCTTCTGCCCCCCTTTTCCAATATGTAAGGTCTGGTCAGGGGTTGTTATGAGTCTCATACAGTTACTGTAGGGGCTCTGTGTCCTGACCATGGTAGGTGCTGGAGTGATGAGGGTATGGAGCATCCAGAATGCTTGGGTGTTCATTTGGTCTCTTCAGGACCTGCCTGCACTCATAGCTAGTCCTTGGTATGGGTTTGTGCCTCCTAGAAATGTCAGAAGCAAAGATTGCCCAGACATGATGGATTTAACCACTGGACCAAGTGGTTTAAACAGATTTAATTATGTTTTCCATCTCTTAGAGACTCCAGACAAAAACCTCTCTCTGGCACCTATCCAAATCCCCCTTCCCTTTCCCTCTACCCCTCACCCCAACTGAAATCTTCCTGGTTTTCACCACCAGTTCTGGAAAACACAGCTTATTGTTCATGCTGCCTCTGTCAGGTCTTTTCTGCTTTGTCTATTCTCAAAGAATTAAAAAGAGGGCTCAGAGGGGATCACTCCTCTTTGTACAGTTAGTCGAGAGCTTTCCATGGCACCTCCTCCAATGAAATGGAATGAATGAAATGAAGAAGAGCAAATCAGAACTTAAGCTGGGAAAAAAAAAAAAAAAAAAAAAAGCTACGTGCTGCTGTCCCAAACCCATTTAAAAGACACAAATCCTTCTCTGTGTCCCTGATTTGTTACCAGAGCATGCTACTCATGCACACACACAGAGACTCTGTCATCATTAATCTGCTGAGGGCGTGTGTGAAAGAAGTTTGGTTCAGCAGCTCCTGAGGGATAAGAGGAATTGTGCAAAAGCACCGTGTGTGTGTGTACGTTCCCCTACAAGCAGGTAGGCTGCGGTAAAACAACTGACTCTAATTAAACTGCAAGGGTAAATAAAAAAAGTAGAATTTCAGATTACATCCCACAAAATTAAGAAAAGGTCATGGACAAGACTATTTTTTAAAACCTACCAGCTCTGCTTATTAGAAGCGATTGCTTTGTATGCACTCAGCACTAATTGGATTGCAGGTTATTTTGTATTTAGGTGGGGGTGGGAGAAAGGAGGGAATAGAATAGAATAGAGGAGGGTGAAAACCACTCATAATGGCATCAGATTTGTCCTAAAACAGTCTGTTAGTCAGCATCCTGACCTTTTCTTCCCCACACAAAACCAGAACAAAACACCTTGATTTTTTGTTTGGATTTTTGTTGCACATAAGCAATTCCAGTGTTGTCTCATCCCCTGGTGCTGTTTCTGGGCTGTGTTTGTGTGTGTGTGTGCACGTACAGCCAGGAAATGTCTGTGGGGCTGCAGGAAAGGCCTTAATTGCAATTAAATCTAGGAGCTTCACCTTCCTGCACACACATGTATTCTTGCTTATGTAGACTGAGGTATTCAGGTCTGTGTTTTAAGTCATCCCACGAAACCACAAACAAAATGAAGGAGTTGGGGTGCCAAGAACCAGCACTTTATATTTTTCTCTATTTTAAAGGCAGCACAGCAGAGATTTCTTTTTGAAGGGCACATCTGGGAATATCGGGAGGCTTGGGTGGTATGGCCAGAGCCAATGCCAAGTGGTAGCTAGGACCCTTCTTTCCTCCCTGACTAGAAGGAGAAACAGAAAAGAGGAGCAAAACTCAGTGGAACAGCACGGGAAGGTATTTCTGCTTGTTCCTCACCTACCTTTAATTCATTGGATACGGCAGCAGAGCAGAAAGTGGGGCCCTCAGGGCCACGGCTGCTTTTATCTTTGCCGAGCTCTCCCCCCCCCCAGTATTTTGTGCGGCTCAGCACTGGGTGTCAGCGGGTTTGATGAGAGACACCCACACACCCTTATTGTCAAATAACGGCATACTTTCATCTCCTCTGACGAAGGATGGCCTTCCCTGTGTCCACTTTGTCTTCAGCAGAGGGTTTCCTTGTCCCTCTTCCCTCCCCCTCAGCTTCCCCAAGCTGGGAAATACAAAAAAAAACCACCCAAAGCCTTAACAGCTGAGGGTGGGTGTAGAAAAGAGCTGGCAGGAAAAAACAGTTAATCATTAGTGGGGCTGACCAGAGCTTGGAGCTGAATGTTCCCCTGTCCCCTTGCTGGCTGGGTGCCACCAAAAACTCTCCTTTTTGGGGAAAAATCCTGCCTAGCAAGGGCAGGTTTCCTCATCAGTGTGGCTGCATGTGCTAAGCTGAGCTGAGCTGATGGAGAACCTGGGGTGGAGTGAGGTCCATGGAGCAACCTGCTGGCACATTGTCCTGCACTGCTGCCGTGGGGTTGGGGTTCCTCCAGTCCTTCTCAGTTGTGAAAAAGCTGCCAACAATTTTCTAGCTGCAAAACTTGATGCTGGTGATGCTTACACAGGTCATAAACTTATTACAGGGAGAATATTTTTTTGAATTGCACAAATGAATGATAAGTGAATTGATAGCCAGGGCTGGGAACTAGAATGTGGGAAAAGTCCTGGAAAATATTGAGTTTTGACAAGAAATTTTGCAGCCTAAAGTAGTGAACATTCTTTCTCCTGAAAACTAAATTATTTTGTTTGATTTCAGCCAAAAGCATTCCATATTTTGGTGAGGAAAAGCATGTATCTGTGGCAAAGGAGCCATGTCATGAAAGGTATAGTTTAACTAAAATCCAATTTTCTGTTGATACAACATTTTGATTGCAATTTTTAGGTTGCACTAGTTGTTTCTTCTAGTTCATTAAATCATGGGTTTCTTTGTAGTTTGTAATTCTATTTATTCATTAATTAAAATTATCCCTATTTTTCTCCAGCAATTCTTTTGATAAGAAAAATCTGAAAATTTCTAGTCCTCTCCCTGAATCAGCATCCAGAAAGCTCTTTCAGTCAGGCAGCATCACTTATTTTCTGTTTCTCATGTAACTAAACAGCAAACTGAGAATTGTTTTAGCTGGAACTTGGAAGGTTTTTGCAATTTACTGTATGCAGATTCATAATTGAAATGTTGGTAAAACAAATGAGAAGATGATTAGATCTCCTTGGATCAAAATGCACCTTCCAAAACAAAAATAACTGATCAATTTGAGTCTATTTTAATGAAAATACCAACAAAAAGAGGCAGACTGAAGTCTTCAGCAGGGAGTTTTGGGGAAAATGGGGATTGCTAGAAACAGTTTCTAAGATCGATTGACTTGAGTAATACTCTTGGGCACAGAGAACATAGAGAGGTAATGCCTGAAAAGAATAAATCAAATATCTTATGGCATTTTAGGCATTCTTTCCTTTCCTAGACACTGCTTTTAGTTTTCAGAAATATGAACAATTCCAGGCAAGCAGAGAATAGCCTGTTCATTTCCCCCCTGTGATGAATAGTTGCATGTTAGCCTGTTCATTTAATGACAGCTATATAGAGTGTGTATAATAAATCAGACTCCAGGACACAAATGCCTTCTGTTTACCTTTGAAATACTACTTTTTTTGTTGTTGTTTTCCCCTGAGAACTGTGATTGTAGCAAAAGTCTGATGTATCCACCTACATGTACAGGGATCTGAGCAACTAATTAGCTGAAGGGTTTGGTTCAGTAAGGTCCCAAATCCTCCCAGAACTGCCTGGTGCCCCGAGACCCCAGTGCCTCACAGGATCAAAGTCTGCACAGGCGAGGGAAAATGAACTCGGCCCGCTGCATGCAGCTCAAGGGGAATTTCACTCTGAGCTTTGCATGAAAAGCCTCATTTTAATCAGAGATCTCAGTCAATTAGTTTGATTATTGCATTATAAACACTTGTCAACTTTTATAATATGTGCCTTTGAAATACGATGCCTGAACTCGTTAGCCCTGAAAAGCACATTTTTAACCTGAAGTACACTATCACTTCTCTGCACGATGATTAACCAATTAGAGTTTCTATATATATATTGCTCTACATATATATGCTGCTATTCTTTGTCGGATTCATATATCATGTTTATTAAATATTGGAAATGTTTCACTTCTAAGAAACAGCAGAGAATCCTTTTCAGCGGAAATATTAGCAATTTTATCTGGGCTGGACAATGCAACTTTCAAGACAATCTCTTCTATCCTAAGTTAACCTGCTCCTTCCCTGGTAGCTGGTATAGCACTAAAAAGATGATCTGATGTCCCACCTTCAGGATAAGAAATTCAGGAGCTGCATTTCTGCTCTAGTTTAGCCCCCAAAGCATTGTTCTCAAGGGAAGAAAAGGGGCAAATTCTCTTTTTCTTTATTTTGGGAAAACTTTTCATGCAAAGAGATATGGTAAAAAGTATTGAGAATTGCCGAAAGACATACAGATTATGTATATTTTTATAGCCGTGAAGTCACTCAAATGGCTTTGTCTCCATTTCATTGTTTGGCATAGATCACTTATTGTGCATATGTTTTCAGATGGAAATGCTGAATTAGACTATGGTAAAATGGATAATGCAGCCCTAATGCTAGCATGAGCTAATAAGAAAAAAGCAATGAATCTACTGTTGCAGATTGAAATACATGCATTTCATATTATTACTCAAGGCTTGTCTCTCAGATTAGATGATTGCATAACCTTAATATTATAAATCTTGCATGATGTGAATTGTTCAGCTGTAACCATAATCAGTTTTTACTAAGGTGGTGTTTCTGTTGTCTTGTTAAACACAAACATTATATATGTGCTAGTCATAATTTTATAACAGTTGCTTTTAGCAGGAGACGGCTTTGTCTGTCGGGAGATGCAGTTTAGCACAGATAGGCAGTGCAAGTGCTTAAGCTGCTCATAATGTCACTATTTGCCTTAGAAAATATTGCTTTGTAGATCCTTTAATTTTCTGAATATAAATGTCTCTTCAGAAGAAATGGAAAAACTTGTAAGCTTTTAGACAGAACTCTCTAAAAGCTGCTTTTCAGATCTTCCAAGAACAGAGTTTATTTAATCAAGTGAAAATGGCCACATACTCCAAAGAAATTGCAGCACATCGTGGACCTTCTCAAGTGCCACTGCTCAGCTCTGAGCTCCCACTTATTTCAACCCAATTTTCCATGGAGGAAATGTGGCCAGGCTCCCCATCTGTAAATCACCAAAGACACAGCTTTATGGGGTACGTGCACTGCCACCAGTGTTTAAGGGTTTAAGACCTACCGTATAAACCTCAGCAAGGTTCCCTTCTCCCATCAATTCACCGGGGATTTGTGCAGTTAAAGCTCACAACCGGGTGATAAATTTCAAGGCATAACACAGGAGGAAGAGGACCTGACTGGTGTGAATATGCTGCTACACTGTCCTTTGTGCAGACCTCAGGGATTATTTAGTCCAGTTTATCTCTCCTTGATGAATTTATGGCTTCATCAAATGCTCTGTAGTAAAAGAAGAAACAGCAAAATCCCTGCCTTGTTCAGGTAATGGACCCTCTCCCATTTTTCCTATAGATATTGTGTTGAGATAGTCCTTAACAAAGAGGAACATGTTGAAGAGAGAAGGGCAACACCAGCCTTTCCACATGCTGTCACGTGTAGGAAGCCCAGAGTCTGCACAGTCAGGGAAACAGGAGCATAAAACAAGAACTAGCTCATCTATCTGGCTCTACAATAAATCTAATTAAGGGAGAATTCTTACTGGTTTTAATGGCAGCAGAACTGGCCCTATACTGAATAATTTTATGCTCAAAATTACATCTTAGGTTAAATATAGAAACTAAGTTCAAAGAACTTCTCTCAGGAAGTCTGTGGATGTGATTTCCTTTTAGGAGATACAAAACAATCAATTGCAGTGGATTGTTCTTTGGACAAGAAGAGGTTTTTCTGTTTTCAGTGTGTTAAGCATCCCTGCAACAGCTCCTGGCCCATTTGTTGATGTGGAAAGCACAATGTTTTCAGAGGTGGGCATCCTCTGGTGAGAGGTAAAGGTAAGGGGCAAATATCAGAAGTACAGGATTTGACTGCTTAATGCTCCTGCAGATCAGACCTGAGATGGGAAAAAGTCATCACCAGTGCTCCCTGACCACTCACAGCCCAACATAAAATAAAAGTGCCAATAAAATTTCACACATACCAAATACTCACAAGCAGCTCCCAAACCACATGTTATTTGCCTGGCAGCTGCCTGTGACTGGTGCTACACTGACTTGAAGAACCTTGTTGAAGAGTTATTAGGAAGGGTCCAGAAAGGGACCTGCAGCAACCTTCTGCTCCCAAGCCCTCTAAAGCACACCCAGGTCTTAATGGGCATCTGAGAGTTTTACTGAACATGACTCTGTGAAAGCACGAGAGGGATGGCTTGGATGGCAACTCACCCTGCTGTAAACCTCGTCCAGCAGTTACCCACAATGCTCTGATGGCTTCTTTGCTATGCTGAAACTGACTGACACTGGAGAGAGTTTCTCACATTGTTGGGAGGGAAAAATAGTTTTTAATATCAGTTTTTAAAAAAAAGAATGTATGGCACCTATAAACTGTTAAACTTCACTTTATTGATCATAAATCTGTGTTTTGCTCAATGCAAAAGTTTTTCATCTTCCACAGAAAAATGCTGAAACAGCTACAAATGTCTAAACCACAAAGTTTTCTCTCCTGGACAATTTATATGGAAGTTATTAGATTTTTTTGTTGTTGTTTAAAAGTACTCTTACCACGCTGTGCTCGCCCACCGGGTTAGGAGAAATTGCGTTTCATTGCCAAGCTTTGTTCCTGCCCTTCTCTGATGGGTAGAGACCTGAAAAATAAAGAAAAGGTGTTAAACTCTTCTACACAGCACTAGGGATAGAAGGGCTGAATTGGATAAGAAATGCAAGCAATGGGAATAAGACCTCAATAGTATCAGAGAAGGAGATATTTTGGAAAGCTGCTGCTGAAGTAGGGCACAGGCAGCAGAAGTGATGCAGAGCTGAGCACAGGGCTTACAACAGAGGCTTACACCTTGCATCGAGATTTACCCCAAGGTCCACCCCCAAATACAATGGCTGCTGTCACTGTGAGATGCCCAGGACAGGTCTGTGGGGACACTTCTGGAAGTTAATGTGGCCCTGGGGTGTGTTGCTCTGCTCTGTGACCACAGGCATGGTCCCATCTATGTCCCAGCCTCTCTGTCTGCAAGTGGGGCAAAGCACCTTGGGACCAAGAGATTAACAGCCCTGTCTTGGTATTAATGATCTGCAAAAGCTGCAAAGGTGCAGAGCAGGGCAAGGAAATCTTGATTTATTAATGGCAAAGCAGAAACCTGGATGGAAAAAGCGGAGTGTGCCAGACCAGCCAAGGGTGGTATCGAGACAGGGAGATTTACCCTGTTGTTGCATGCATTTAAAATGGGTCATTTTAGCTAAGGCAGCTGTGTGTTAGCACATTGAATATATTTGGTCTCCTGAGACATTTTTTTAATATCAAAGCCCTTTCAGGGAGAGGAATAGTAGAGAAAGGATTTTTTTTTTCTTTTACATCCAGATGTCCAAATTACAAGAATTGTGTTTTTCCCTTGTAACCCAGAAGCCCCCCTTTTTTTTTCGCTTGTTCTCCATCATGTGGCACAACAGGTCTCTGTGCTCTCCTACGGTGGTCAGCATCTCCATAGAGATAATGGACTGGATCATCACCTGGATGCAATGTTCCTCTTTGGTCATAAATCATGATGGGAATACAGTAAACAAGAGCCATGAAATATGAACCCAGATAAATAAAGGAAGGGAAGGTCTGTGAATTGTCTGGGGAAATCTGTGCAAAGAAAGGGAGGAGGAGAGACTTGCATTGTCAGAGGAACCACGACAAATATACATCCTGATTTTAAAGTTAAACTGTTACTATAATCATTTAAGGTTGGCCTTCTCCTGTGTCTCACAGGATGAGGCTTTGTTCTCCTTTCCGCTAATTTCATCTGCTTTCTGTTCCTCTTGGGCTTTGCTTTTATTTCTGTGCTTTTCCCACTTCTAGTAATTCTATCTACAAATACCCTTGTTATTTCATCATCCCTCCCAGCACACACCATCTCCAGCTCTTGGACGGTTTCTTTTTCCTTTGCTTCTGTTCTGCTAAATTCACATAATTCTCAGTACCAACCTGAGAACTCTAAACAGCTCCTACAGTGAAAAGGTCAGGTCACTCAAGTTATGGGCTCCATCTCTCATCCACCTTCAAAAGCTGGGGTCTAAGCATGTCTGCATGTTTAATTACACTTGAAATGTTAAATCATCCTTCACGACTGCCCAGGCCTCACCAATATGACCAACTCTACGGTTTTAGAGACTCAATGAAGGACACAAAATTTATCAGACTGTCCTATTAGGAGGAAAAATCAAAAGGAGAGGGAAAAAAAGAAGATGTTTATTTTTTTTATTTTTTTTTTTTATAACTAGTCATGAAATTTTGGATGGGAAACCTTAATGCTAAAACTTTGCTTAATCTTGTAGATGGAATTCTACTGTTTAAGTTTATTGAAAGGGGGATGAGGGAGAGGAATCTGTCACTGGTTTGTTTTACACCAATAACTGGAGCAAATATATATGTCCATTCCATTGTGGAAACACCTCTGTTTTCCTCAGCATCACTGCAGACATAACAGGTAGTCTAAAATACCCTGGGATTTATAATTTGAGCACAGTTATTTTATATATGTCAAAAGCAGTGGCTGATCTTGCTGTCCTGAGGCTACTTCCGTGTGACAACTAAACTACTAAGCACTTCTTCACCAAACCGCCGGCTGCCACAGTTAATTCCCTAGCCCCTGGGATCCAATACTTGGTGTTTCATAGACCTCAAGGACCCTATTTAAAAAATCTTAGTCGTACTGAAACATGCATGATACACTTTCTAAAAATGTATTTTATATTCCCTGTAGGATTGTAATTACACGTTCACAGAGATACTAATATTTAGGACTCGACAAACTCCTACTTTTAGTGGTTTGTTGAATGTTCAGTTCAGTTTCCTCCTAATGAACTAAAGCATCTACAAGGATTTTTAACCTGGGTGTGATATTATTTTCTAAAATAACACACGTCTATCTGTTTGGTGATGTGTGCATATTAGAAGACAGGATAAAACGAACAGACTGTGGGCTTTGATTTGAACCATATTTAAGTGGTACAGGTAGAAGTGTGTTTCTTTTGGATCAGCTGCTTTGCTTCAGCTTTGCGGTGCAGTTCATAAACGCTGCAGACTCCCTTTTCAGAGCTTATAAACTTAGCAGAAATAAAAGGAACTAAGGAGTCTGACAACTGAGCAAAGCTTATAAATGCCACTGAAAGCCTTCGGGGCCCCGGCTCCTGGGGAGTATATCAGAGACCTTGCAGGGTTTATAAATTCGGCTTATTTACTGGCAGGTTTCTCTCCTGACCATAAAAACTATAGGTCAGAAAGCATTGCTAGATGGGGAACGTGAAGCCTAGCTTTCATTTAACTCCAACTTCTTCTTCAAGCCTGTGTAGCTCACCAGTAAAGCTGTGGTATATAGTGCCAAATGTCACATGGAGTCTGTCACGTGTATCTGCAGCTCCTGACTTGATGTAGGATGATCCCCTGGAGAAGTTAGCTTCTGGCTCCTGTTCAGGTGCCATTTGCATCTCTCATCACACCTCACAATGTGGAGAGCACTGCCAGTTAGCTCAGATGGGTTCAATATTTTAGAAGCACATAAGCCAGTTGAGCTGTTTCTCTGCAGGGGACAAGCAGCACCAGCCCTTGGGGCTGTGTTCCTGCTCATATTATGTCCCCCACTGCCTGGGCTGGCTCCCAGCCCCCGGAAGTGTTAATCAAAACTGCAGTTTGCTTCCCCTCCCCAAACCATTTCCATCTCAACTTCAAGGAATTTGAGCTAATGAATAGACTGATTTGTTCACAGGAACCCAACAAGCCTTTCACCAATTTCATGCTCCTAAGCGCTGTTGTAGGCAGGCATCCACCTGGCAGGAGGAGTAGGAAGTACCATGATTACATTTAGTTTCTTCTAAGCATCCTGGTTCCAGCTCCATTCCACCCCACCCGCTGCCTGACAAGCTGCTGTAATGGATAGGCAGTGGCCTTCAGCAGAGGGGCTACATTTAAAACTTCCCTATGCTTCTCTTGTCAAAGTTAAAAGCTTTTCACATCTGTGTTAATGTTTCTTTCTTTTTTTTTTTTTTTTTTCCCCCTCTCCTGTCTGCTGGCACCAATGACAAATACTACATCTTCCATTGAGTAACAGTATATTGAATGGCTGGCAGAGGCAGAATACGGCACCTGTAATTTATCTCCGGGAGTTTGGGTTGGATGACACTGCTGGGAACAGACGGGGGCTCTGAGCTGTCACCTGATTACTAATTCTAGGATTTCTCCTCTGAGAGTGAGAAGGAGTGAGCTAGGATGAAGGGTACAAAAAGCAAATCAATAAACAGGTTAGTGTTTGCATCATTATTAACACTCGGGCTGTCAACACACCCATTGAAACTATCGCTCAGGGCAGCTTCAGATTTAATGGTCAGTGTAACAGATTTACTGTAAATGTTAGCTAAGGCAGAGCAGGAGGGGGGATCTCATTGACAAATAACAGAGATTTCAGTGGGATGCATGAAACTGTTTATGTGTGTGCATAAATAACGGCGGATCACGGGTGGCTTTCCGCAGTCTTTCTTCCTGTGGGGCTGCCGTGTGTCCCCCTGGGCTCCCCTTCCCTCCTCAGAGCCCCTGCCTCCTTCCCCTCAAAGGCACATCAATTAAATCACCGAGGAAGCTTTGATCTTGGGAACCTGTCACAAGCCCCTTAATAGCCTGGAGAAGGGAGGGAAAGGTGATGCTGCCATCTTCACACCAAATTAGCCTGTGACAAGAAAAAGCAGCAAATGAAGTTGGGGTTTATTGTCTTTACCCAGCTGATGGGCTCCTGTCATTTTCCCTTCTCCATGGACAAAGTCATCTTTGCAGAGGTTTCTTTGGAAAACTGTTGGCATTACCCCTTCCCTGGTGATCTGTCCTCACGCTTTCCCCAAGTAACACACAACCAAGCAGCTCTGAGCAATATAAATGAATGTGTGATCAAGTGTCTCTGCTTAAATTACTGATGAAATGATAAATCTGTTGCAGAGTAAATTGGCTGAAGATGAATCTCTCCGAGTCCTATCGGTGTTGCCACTTTTTCAAATGAAAACCCTCATAAAGAAATTAAACCGCTTAAAATGAAAAGCACCTAAATTCAAGTAGCTTTTGCAGTGGAGGGTTTCCCAGACTGCACCATCATCTCAAACAGATCCTTCTTCAGGAACACTCTGCTGCTTTAGGTGCCCATTTATAACAGTGCATCAATCCCTCGGTGACTCTTTTCACTCACTGCTGCTGCCAGGAGAAGAAGGGACCTGAAGGGTGAAGCCTCAAAGTGTCGGGACGTACCAGCCACGTGTAGCTCTCTCTGACTCCAGGGCTACTCACTGCCTTGGAGATTTGAGGCTAGTGGCAAAATATAAAATGCTGGAGGTCATTGTTTCGATATTCCCGAACTGCATCTTCATCTCCTGTCCTCCAGGCAGACACTGCAGGAATTGCCTTGCTCAGTGCAACCTCAGAAAGTGTGGGTTTATACAACAGATTATATCTCCTGTGCTACAGGATCAAAGAGCCCTTGCTGGGAGTCCCCATCCTGGTTGAACTCTGCCTTTGGAGCATGGACTCAGGACAGGATCAAAGATGCTTGAAAGCTCCTAACCATATCCTAAAAATAACCCAGTAAGGTTATTTCAAATGCTTGTCATAGAAATCTTAAATTCAGAGCAGCTACAGAGAGATGCAGCAGAAACTAAGGGCAGAGTTTGAGATCATTTGAGAACCCTGTCTCTGCAGGGCATGGACTGGTCTGTAGGGCCCAAGGAAGGTGTGAGGTTGGTCACTCAGCAGGTATTTTAGGAACAAAAGAGGCAACAACTGCCTCTCTCTCTCACTCTGGACTGTCCCAGCTGCACAGGACACCTCAAGATGCTTTTTCTGCTTGTGTGCCCATAACAATGTTGATAAGAAATATCGTTAGTGTGACCACTCTTTAAACACACAATTTGGTGGGGACAGGCTTCTCTCAGCTCTTAGTTTCATCATAAACAAGCCCAAGGTGAAACCCACATAGATCACAGCAGAGCTTCCTGAATGCCCTTTCTGACAGACAGCGTCCTGTGACAGGGGCAGAGGATTAACCCATTAGCACCAGCATCTACTGGTTTCTGGACAGGCCACTCATCACCTGAAAATGTCTTTTACTTTTTGTGGCTTGCATTATTTGCCAGGACCCTAAGCTTTGTCCAAACCCAGTAGGAATGGGGAGGAACCACAGGCTTGGTGGGACATGGGGGATGCAGGCAAGGTTGTCTGGTGTTACAGTTTGCAGGTGCAAGTATTAAAACCCTCTAACATCTGTCTCAGTCCCCACCAATGTGGATTTCTGTTCATGTTACTTGATTGTGCAGTGTCACATTGTGGTTCGACCCCAGATCTCTGTAGCAGACCTGATACCATAACTCTGCCCATACTGGTAAACCTACTGCATGGGTGACCTCAGATGGACATCCCAAAAGTGCCTCTGGGATAACCTGGGACTGTGTCCTCTACTCAAAGCCCACTGCCAATGCTGAGCTCCTCTCCAGAGAGCAAGTCAACTTGGTGCCACGAAGATGTCAGCTCAGTCTCCCAGGCTTCACGAGACTTGCAACATTAGAAGCTCAAAAAAGCCAAACCCAATGCAGCAGCTGCAAACCCAGCAATAACGTGTTCAGGCTGGATTTTGATTTCTAAGGGGCTAGTAGCAAAGGAAAGCTCTGGCTCCGGAGCCTCTCTGTGGAGTCGAGCTCTAATGCCTCTAGAATAGAGCAGCCCTGTGAACTCAGAGAGGTGCTTGCTTGCTTTCATCTGCATACTATTGACTAGAAGAACAAACCTCCCTTGCAAGCCTTAATTGGAGCAAGTGGCATCTGACGATTTTTGTTTGAACTGTAAAAGAAGACTCCTCCCTGGTGGGAGATGTTCAGCAATCAAACTGAAGAGGAAAAAAAGACAACCCCAATCCCTTGCAGCACACAGCTTGGCTGTGCAGTAGATAACCCAGCAGAGAGCAACCCTGGGAGCTGCTGAGGTGTTTGGACAAGGTGACCTCGGCAGCGAGCACATTAGCTGTATTATCGGCCGGTAAACGGTCTCACCATTTTACATATCTGCATGGCCCACATATTGAAGGAGAAGATTAGCTTGATTATCAATAGGGGAATGAGCCAAACAATTACTTTCATTATTGAATATCCAATTAATTATTCAGGAGGCAAATCAATTATTCATATCTCATTTAAACTGGGTGGGGGGAGAAACGTTGCCACTTGGCAGAGCTGTTCACAGCTGCTCCAGATACAGCAACAATTCTCCTGCGACAGGGAGGAATCGTGTCAGGAGCGAAAGCCATCCCCAGAATGATTTTCCCCAGGCCACACAGATATCCAGCCACACATATTCGATGGCCAGGGCCAATTCCAGAGAACTGTGACAGTTTGGGGGTCCCTGCAGGGTCACCTCAGCTATGATTATTGCTACGTTTTTAATATGACACAAAGACCCTTCCAGGTCAGCACCAACAGGAGTTCAGAAGCCCATGGGAGTTAAGCACGTGCCATGGGAGCACTGAGGCATTCCAGACTTGGAGGTATTTTAATTCTTTCACATAAAACCAGAAAGCTCTCATCCAGATAGCAAGAGGGATTTCCTGGAGAAGAGCAGACTCTTAACTGTTTTTCAAAGCCTGATAGCATCATACATGGATTTTACCAGCAAAAATCAGTCTGTTACCAGTCTGTCTTGCTTCCTTCATTTAAATAATGGAAATTTGATTAGATAAGGAAGAATTGTTTTACAGTGAGAGTGGTGACACCCTGGCCCATGTCACCCAGAGAGATGGTCAATGTCCCATCCCTGGAACCATTCCAGGTCAGGTTGGCGAGGGCTCTGAGCAACCTGCTCTAGTGGAAGATGTCCCTGCTTAGAGCAGGGGGGTTGGACTAGATGAACTTTAAAGGTCCCTTCCAAGCCAACCCATTCTGTGATTCTATGATCAATTTAAAAACAAACAAACAAAAAACAACAAAACCCAACCCAAAAACATTTTGCCCAAACTCTGGTTGCTTTTGCTGTGCTTTCTTTGGAGGCAGGAGTGGATATATTACACCCATGCAGAGAGACACACACAGTCTAGTCTGTATCCAGACAGCATCATCCCAGTGCTAGGGTGCCCAGTACAACTATGTACCCTTTGCCATGGCCACATATTGTGCTCCCATCCAAAGCACCAACAAGCAACAGATTGCTGGATTCAGGGCACCCGACGGCTGCACTGTAGAGCAGAGGATAAGTATGAGAGAAGGGGAATAAAGACATGAGGCGAGGAACAGCCACCAAGAGAACAGATCCAGAAATATAACCAGGGTGCAAATGATACGGAAAGGCCAAGGTCTGAAAACTCTGTTTTTCTGTAAAACTACCCACGCAGGCAGTGACAGCTGGCTGCAACTGTTTGAAAAGCAGGGAAACAGAAGGAATCACAACTCGTGTGTGTGTTTGTGTGTGTGTCCAAGACAAATGGGTCCCTGGGACATTCAGCATCTGGGAATGCTCCTTTCCTCCTTGCTCTCTCACACAGTCACTTGTCCTCACCATGGCCAAGGCTCAGCCCTCCAGTAATCTCAGTCTTATTTATATTTTTTTCTTTGCACAAGCAGAAGCAAGTGATACCATATTAGAAACAAACTGTCAATTACCGAACAATCAAGTCCTCCATTTGTTTGTTAGATTGGCTCTCAAATAGTCCGATTAATTATAACAGCACTAATTATTAAGATACACTGGTAGTCATCTCCTATTTCAGAGAGAAGGAGAAAGTCTTTCCTTCTGCTTTTACTGTCACACTAGCAGCCTTACCCAATAGGGCGATTTATCTCTGTCAAGCCAGTAAAATAATAATGCCAATTAAATCACACAAGTAATTGCTGTTGGGGTCCCGATGGATTTCCCCCAGCAGAGTCAGGTGGAATACGAATGCAGGCTGGCAGGGAGGGCTGGATCCTGCGGCAGGGAGCCCTGCACCACTCTCCACCTGCACTAGTCCCTGTCCCCCTTTGATCATCATGGTGGGGACCCCAAGGAAATGCTCTCCAGCTCTTGCTCACAGGATCCTCAGTAGCCTCAACAGCCCCAACCATTCACAGCCCGCAGTGGGTAAGGTTGATCAGTCTCAACTAGGGATGCTACTGAGAACCCATGGCATGAAGAATCACAGAATCACAGAATAGTTTTAGTTGGAAAAGACCTTTAAGATCATCAAGTCCAACCATTATCCCAGCACTGCCAGGTAACCACTAACCCATGTCCCTCAGCACCATATCTACACAGTTCTTCAATCCCTTTTTTTTTTTTTTTAACTCTGAGACCAGAAATGCATCTGAATGTGCAGCCAGAGCTAGTGTTACAGGCCTCCCTGTACACATAAGACTGTAAAAAATAAAGATACACGTTCAACACACATATACATGCAGCCTGGTCCAGAGAGGCTTGAGGAACCACATACACAGATAACGGTGGTTGTGATCGCTACAGCTCCTGCAAAGGAGGAGGGGGTGACCCCACCTCCTGCCCTGTGCTTTCTGCTTATTGTAATGAATTGATGTCTCTGCATCTGGGTAAAGCCCACCTAAAAAGAACGGTGTGATCTAACCCAATCTCACTTCTCATTCAATTAATGCCTGTGAAAGCAGGCATGTAACCTTGTTAATATCACGTTTATTAGAAGGAAGGGGGACAGAAAATTAAGATATACTTCATGTTGTTGCTAATTAGAAAAATTGAGACTTTACATCTGTGCAAGGCAGAGCAACATGTGGCATTAACAGATGTGAACTCATTACACAGCTGCATTGATGGAAATTGTGCCACCACGGTGACAAAAACCTCAAAATCAGATTTTTCCCAATGCCTCATCTTCCCATTGCCTACTCCTTTTTTCCTCTAGGAAACCTTGTTCTGGGGTTGTTGTTTTTTGGTTGATTGTTTTGGGGTTTTTTTTTACTGCTTTATGTTAGGGAGCAGAGAGAAAGAGGGGGGGTTTCTTTTTGTAAAGATATGCTGAACTCCTCCGGAGAACTCAGAGCAGAAACAAGCCAGTCTGCACCATGACAGCACGACCACTGCCTCCTGCTAAAACACAGGCAAAAGGTGCTACATGGCTGGAATAAATTCATCCTGCCTACCCCCAGCTACAGTGTTTTCTGCAGGGGCCAGGCAGGGAGGGCTGCAGGCAGCCTCTTCCCCAGGGCTTTCCAGACACCGCTTCTCTGCCAAGCAGAGGGAAGAGGGAGTAATACCTTAAATGAGGTGTCACTGAAAAAGCACTTCAAATCCTGCCCTTCATCCCCATGGGAGCTCTCTAACATCACCAGACCACTTGTCATCAATAGTAAAGAGCAGCCAAATAGCATAGAAATAGATGGCTTTTTTATAATTTCCTCTGTATGTTCTGATTAACTTTTGCCTGAGATAGTGGAAGCCAGTTCCTGGGGGCTGGTTTGGAGCCTCTGGGAAGAAAGCAGAGGTCAGACTTGGGATCCCTCCATTACAAAGTTACTAGGAGATGATTTGCTCTCTGGCACAATTGAAAGCAGCCCAGCAAAGCAGCTGCCTAAAAAATGCATCGACTTTGCTGAGGGCTTGTTTCATTCATGCCTTATTCAGCTCTGGAGACTCTCAGCTGTATTTCTGTGTAGTCAAAAAAAAAAAAATAAAAAATCACAGTGTTATCAAGAGTCATCTTGCAGCATGCTGACTGATTTGGGGAGGCATGGGCAGGGTATCAGGGTAAGGGGGCTGTAAGCCCCTTCCCAAGTAGCTGGGCACTGGACGCAAATAAGACATAGCCTAGACATCTCCAAAGCTATTTCAGGGACCAAGCGGAAGCTGTGTTGCAGCAACACAAACTCTTTCTGCCCATTTCATTCCCAAAGATTTCTACTGACTTTAAACGTCACATCAGATGCCTCTCTGACCCCTAGCACTGACTCTCTGAATCGTCTCGGAGCAGGATGCAACACAAGAGCTCTGCTTCAGACAGCATTTGGAAAAGGAGATCCAGCTTTTCTCCTGATCATAAGCACACCAGCTTAAGTATTTTGCTAGAATAAGCCTTCTATTTAAGAGATTTGCTGAAGCAAACTTTCAGTAAATGCACTTGGCACTCCAGTACAATTTTCCCGCTGCCTCCCTCACTGAGAAAAGTATTGAAAAAACCCCAACCCTTATTTTTATCAAAATTATTCTGGTTGGTGAGCATGCTATGAGCTGTCTGGCAAAGCTCTTCCCTTCACCGGCTCAGGCAAAGAGTTGACTAACGCGGATTTTACACTAGCTGTTCTGAGCAGCCACTGGTAGCAACGTTCCTGGCTTGCACCATTTTCTCAAGAGCCCTTTATCCTTCCTTTGTCCCATGGAAACACGCCACGTACAGCACAGAAACCCGTCACCCCACACACACTGCTGAGGCCTTCAATCCCTTTGTGCAGGCTGTTTCATTTCATAGACTCAAGGGTCACTTTTATTGTGGTCTCTGCTAAATGAAATCACAAAAGCAATTTAAAATCGCTTAAGCAAATCATGAAAGATGCAATATGAGGAAAGGGCTGTGAATAATGGTTAGCCTAAAGCATTGCAACAAAGGAAGTGACTGTGCTTCTGTCAGGTCCTTTCTCTTCTTGGTCTGTATCCTTCGTGCTGAATTCCTCATCTTCTGCCTCAGATTTTGGGCAGGAACTTATCAAAGGAGAAAGACACTCAGCAAATTTCTACCAGTGACTGCTATTCTTCATGGAAAATGATCTCCAGGTTGTGGAGAGAGCTGCAACTGAGTATGGCATTTCAGACATGCAGTAGCTAGAAAATAATACTAAAAACACAGGATACCATTTTTATCCTGGATATTTTTTTCTGGGAGCAAAGAAATATCATTCTACCCTGTGAACTTCATCCTTATCTGACCATCTAACATTCAGCACAAACTTCTGTCTGCCTCCAAGGTTTGTCCTAGTAGGCAATTATCCAATACAGAACAAAGTTAGAGGAGACCAAAATGGCTGCAAGATAAACTTGCTTCCCATCCCATTATCAGGGATATGATTCATGGAAGATTTTTGTTGCCTCATGGATTTCTTGCAGCTTTGAAAAGGTTTGTTCATCTTTCACCAGGCCTTCCATTTGTATGGCACTTGCTCCCATGCTGACATATCCTACAGGCAAAGCAACCACATTTTCTCACATGTTCCCTGATGTCCTCTGAGACCAGACTTCCCTGTGCTTAGTACCCAGGTAGGGGTGAAAACCTCAGAACTCCCATTAACACAGTACTGGCACTGAGCAGTGGACAACATCTCATTCTGACAGATTCATTATAAACCATGATAAAAGATGGCTGGCTTACTCAAGAACTGAAGTGATAGCTGAGATGACCTCTAGACCAGGTATCTCTGTGTCAGGAGTCACTTCTCTCCATGCTTTTCATGATCTAGGTTTCCTTAGGCAGCTACAAATCAGCAAAGTTCAAAGGCTTTAGAAAAACAGCAGATGATTTTGGTGCCTCAGTTTCTGGCTGGGAAGGGGGAGAGAAGAAAAGGACAAGGACTGATCTGGGGGTCTCACAGTGGTGCTCAGAAACTGCCATCAGCAGCATGAGTGGTTTTTGAAAAGCCTGTACTTTTGCTCAGCTTTCTGCAGGAGGAAGGTACACCTGAGTTTCCCTCCTATTGCCAGAACTTCTCAGCTCCCAGCCTTGAGCTTTCCAGCTGGATCTATTGGACAGGATTCAAAACTGGATTAAAGTGCTGCATGAGACCCTCATCTATAAAATGTGATCCAAGCCGAATCCATACATCTGAAATAGCAGAAATAGTACAGATGGTGGGCCAGATGTGCCCTTATTTTTAACTGACACCACCTTCTCAAGTGGAAGCTCTCTGCCAACCACAAACAGGACCCTACAGAGCCACTGCCCACCAGCCTGAAAGCCCCAGAGGCTGGAGAGGGTTTGGTGCTACTGAAAGGACAGGTGATTTTGCAATCCAGCTGTTCAGGAAGTTTCCAGTCCCGCTGAACCACCTGCTTACTAACCCTAAAGATCTCCAGTGTGTCTGGAGAGGTCAGCACAAATGCAGTAGAGAAGATAGCCCTGAAGAAGCCCTTGCTTCCCTAAAGAAGTGACTCAACAAAGGTTTTCAGCATAACAATCCCCCACCCCCACCCCCCAAAAAAAAGCCCTTCTAAGCTCATGCATGGTAACATTTCCCACATTTTCATTTAGCTCAAATAATCTTGCTAAAAGTTATTAATAATCCACCTTTAGCTGCAAGCACATGCGCACCTGTGTGTGCAAGAAGACAAGCCATCTCTGGTGGAGTGAGAGCCTCGGTGAAAAATGAACTGCCTGAAATTAACTTTAAGCGTCCAAGTGATTAAACCATTGTGCTGTGATTGTGTACGATACTCCCTTTCTTCAGCAATTAAGGCTGTATTGATCAGATACCGTGAGGAAAGGGACTGGCAGAGTAATGCTCATTCAGGCTGCCATAATTAAGAGTGATCATCTATTGTTCTGGAGCACATGATGTAGCCTAGCTCCATCAGGCTCTTTCCTCTCGCCTCCCTCTCCCCTGGCTGGCCCTCGCTCCCTCATGGCAGCCTCATGAACACATGGCTTGAGCATCTGCTTGGAGTCAAAATCAGTGCAGGAGCTGGCTGAACTTACTCTGTAACAGGTCAGGATGAAATCCATATCTTTCCCAACCGCTGTCTCAAGACAACCGTATTCTGCTATTTACTAGTAAGAAGGGAAAAAATGGGAAAGGGAGAGGAGTGTGAGAGAACAGAGCTCATCACATCTGAAAACAAGTTTCAGGCCCGACCATGGGGCAACCACAGTTCACCAAGACTCTGGGGAAGTGGCACCTCTGCACTGATATAGGTCATTCCAGCAACAGCAAGCATTTCCCAGAAGAGATCCTCCTGCTCCTCTAATTAATCATGGTGGGTTTTGTTTGTTTGTTTTTGTTGTTGATTGTTTGTTTGTTTGTGTTTGGGTTTGTTTAAGATTTGGTTGGTTGGTTTTTTCCCAAACGTACTCAAGCCAATCTTTTGCCCTTAGGCACAGCTTGGAATTGGTTCCTTACTTTATATCTTACATAGTGAATTTTTTCTTACAACTTCTGCTGAACCCTTGCTAAGTGGCAGTTGACCAAACTCTTGCTTTGCCTTTCTTCACTTCATGATGCATGGCTCCAGCTTGTGAAAATTGGCATGGAGTAACAGCACTTAAAAGCTCAGCTGACAGACTCTATGTTCATGGTTTCTATGACAGCAGTCCTTGCGCATTTGACCTCTTGTGGCAAAGGATATTTTCTTGCTTAATTATTCCAGTTCCCAGTATATCATTTCTCACTATATTGGTAGTACTTTACTGTGAGCCTTAGAAAAACAATACACATCAATCAGAATGTGTAACTGTTGGCTTGGGGAAGGATTTGGGTTATTGCCTGATGAAGCCTACAGAATGCAGCACCTGAAAACATACTTCCCAAAAAGCAAGGGCACATGGCACTGAGCAACATCACTCTAGAAGTGATGCAGTGATTTAGTATTCATATACAGGACCTTGCAGAACCTGATGCTGTCATCTAAGCAATGTGATAATTGCTGATATTTTCCTTCAGCTCTGTGGTTTGCTATCAAACTTGAAACAAAGAGAAATTATTTGCATACCTGGATGGCATTTCCAAACCAAGGTAATTTCATCTTGGTGCTTTAACACCAGGAGTGTCTGTCTTTGTTGTGTGGAACCCATAAGTATGACCGCAGCAGTCTCATTGACAACATCTGTCCCACTCATCAAGATAAACAGTACTTGTTTTAGTAGATGAGCTCTGTCCCTGTCATTGTTTTTTCAGTGACCTCAGTCCTGGCCCTCATGCAGATCTTTGTTCATGTTTGTGTCAGCCAATGTCCTTTGCTGAACATGGGGCTCCTTTCTCCCTTTCAATTAAGAGCGTTTGCATTTCCTCCTGCTAGACAAAACCCATGCCCTTGATGGCTAGTACATCCAGATGTTGCAATCTGAACCCTGGCACTGTGCAGTTTCATTTTTCTCTGCCTTAAACCAGCCTTGCTTCTTTGTGTAGTTTGAATGGTACAAGATGCCGCAGGATGAGATGTGGAGATCTCCCCTTTGCTCCTTTTCTTCCTCTCTCACAAGCTCAGTGTTACTCAACAGTTCATGCCCAGGCAGAGTAAAGGGTTAAGCACGAAGCTCTGGAAGAGACTGTGCTGTCCTGACACAGTGCTGCCCTTTTGCCTCTTCCTCACACATGCACACTGTTCACATAGCCTGCATTCCTCTCCAGTTAACACCATTAAGCTTTGACCTGAACTAGAGATAGAGCTAAATATGTGTGCACCTGTCCTCTTATAATGACCTGCTATTATCATTTTCCACCCCTCTTTTTTGATTGATGGATATTATATGCATAATGACCCTCAGGATTTTTTTTCCCCCCTCTTTTTGTTAGGCTTTGCTAAAGCAACCTGCAAATTAATTTAATATCCTCTTTTGGTTGGGAGCTATGAAACGAGGGCTCGAGGCTGATGATGCGTAAACCATTTGTGGCATGTATTTAATCTCCGGACAATGGATAGAGATGTTAGTGCATGCTACACTAAGTTCTATTTACGCTGGCTATTAAGTGCAGTCAAGCTGAAGGCAATCGGAGCACATTACAGGGCCTAATGGGAGAGGATGCTACACAACAGTACATTAAAGACCGAAAATGAATTAAGAAGGAAGCATGGTAGAGAAAGCAGACAAGGAAAGGGTTCTGTATACAGATAACTCTTATTGACAGCACAAATATTCATGTACTCTGAGTTTCCAAATCCAATTTTGGTATTGGATACCACTCTAGAGGGAATGTTTTGAACTCCATTTTCATACAGATACAAAATGACTTGCAGCTAGCCTGCCCCCTCCCACCTCTGTCTCAGTAGCTTGCATAGCCTGATGCTGGGAAATGCGTCCCTATTAGCTACCTTGCAAAGCTAGGTCAGATAGCTCTTTATCACCTAAATCAGGCCAGACTTTCTTAACCTGCTCCCTGAAAAACATCCGGACCCAGGAATTATGAGTATACCTCACTACACTCCTAGTCCCATTTACTTTCCTCTTCACTTCTTGCTCTGGCTGTTGCTCAGCTGAGAAAATTCAAGCTCTAGTAAAGATGGGAGCAAAGTGCACAATGGGAGACAGATACAAGTTGTGGACACTGTATCTTTGCTTCTGTTTTTCATTCCCCGGTATCTATGTGGAAAGAATTTAGAGATGACCAAATACTGGCCTGCACTCTTCAAACCCAAGCTCCAGAACCCAAAATGACATTGCTTTGCTACCTACCCCCAACCTTACCCTGCCCCACAGCTCATACATGCGATTTTATGAGTTTGGTTTTACTCATAAAAATCTCTTCTGTTTGAAAAGATTTACCTTCTATGACTTCCTGAATAAGGTGGTTTCATTTCTATTGTTGAAAGAAAAGTCCAGTTTATAATTAAAATCTTGCATAGGAGAAAGAGAGAAGCAGCAACCAACCTACCAAAGCCACATGCTCACGAGTACCAGCTCTGCTCAGTATTTCAGCAAGGTGCTTCCAAGACCAAGATCTGACTATCAGAAATTCACACCAGAAGCCCAGATTGCAGACACATACATGACCCATCCCTGATCCCTCAGTGGAGAGAAATAAACTGTACCCTGAAAGCATCTACCCACAATATTTTTGACACCTGTTTTAGAACAATATTCCTTCGACTTAAGGTTCCCCTGCCTGTATTGCCAAGATTTTCACCAACCTTGTGACTGTTCACCATGGAGCTGTGTCACCAAAACCTGTCAGAAGAATCCCACTCCAGGGTACTGAAAACAAAACCAAGGTGTGTGTCCTCCCTTCCCATGCTACTCTTAAAGATCAGAGTTGCCTCTCTGATGACAGGCTCCTCGCTAGTCTTGGTAGAGGCTCCTCTACCAACTTGATTGTAATGGAAAATATCTTTCAAGAATCAGAGAGACCTTATTTATATTCAGCAAATGTACTAAGAGTAGATGCAGACCCTGCAAGGAACCAGCTGCTCCCTGACATCCCAAAAACCAGAACCTACACTCTGATAAGACAAAAGCATTTCAGAACAGAAGTGTGTTAATGAACAATTTTTCTTTCTTCAGGGACATCAAAACCTTACCATCTCCTCCTCCTCCCACTTCCTGAAACACTAGTGTAGGGTAAGAGCCTAAAGGAATTACTTTTCACATAGCCAGTTTATTCTAAAAGCATGTCTGGCAATGAAAGGAGAGAATATTAGAATTGTTTAGTAACCATCATGTCTTGGCAGCAAGGGAGAGCTTTGGATCTCTTAAAATGCTAGCATAGTAAAAAAATCAATTCATGGCTAACCTAAAGAGAAATACACTGAAACCAATACCTGAGCATAAAATACCACGTACACAGGAATTTAAACTAGTCTTTTCAAGTGAGGCATTGACTAACCATCTGGTTTTAAGGAGTAAACTCCTAAGTAATCTCTGCAGAGAAAGGAACACATTGGTTCTCAAGTGAACATTCCAAGTCCAAAACAAATTACTCTCACACTGTACTTGGATAGGGCTGGAGGGAAGAGGTAGGAAAACCAGTGTTGTTTCATGAAGGTCATCTTTTCTTTGGCTTTTGGTGGCAGTGAAACACTTTCTCCTCTCAAGGACATTCTTGCTGATGTGAGGAGAAGTGTCCTTTCTGTTTTCCAGAGCAAGACATCTTCTGGAATAAATACAGCATTTACATTTTCTAATAAATTACCCTTAATATTTGGTTGGTTGTTTTTTGTTTTCTTTTCTTTTGTTCTTTAATTTTCCTTGGGGAAAGAACCTTGCTTATGTTTATAGGAATTTGAGGCCTTCCACAATAAGTTGCTTCACTCACTGTCATTCCAGTTTACAGCCTACTGTGACACTGAGTCAGTCTGAATTAACTCCGGGGAGTTTGTAGCAGGCAGACACTACACAGCCTAGCACCACGTGCATTACTGTCTGTGACAATTTTAGCACTACCTCCTGCACTGTTCCTGTACCCACAGCCCGGCACACTCGGTAGCTGCCTCACAGCTACAGTCTTTCAGTAATGCCCCAAGCTGTAACGATACCTAAGTCACACAACAAAACATGTTCATTTGAGTCCTAGGTGCATCTTCGCCCTTTTTGGGTGCTGAATATGACACTCAGATGGCATGAGCTGCAGAATGATTGAAAAACAAGCTGGCCTGAAAAGAGTTTGAGATCTGTCTTATTTTTAAAGACATCTTGAGAGGAGGAAGAGAGACTGCAATGAGGAAGTATTTCCTTCTTGCTAGCCCTATAAATCTAACCAGGGCTTTCTTTTTCCCTTTCTTCTTGAGAGGTGTCCTGTCACTCCATCCCCACCAAAAGGACTAACCTGGATCAGCACAAGAAAGAATGGACAGGGGAGGAAATGTTCTCGGAGCTCTTAGAGACCTCAAAATCTTTATCCAGAAAACTAAGAGTTGGATGAACATCATGATGGGAAAACCTTACAGCCTTGGAGGAGAGTGAAGGAGAGGTGAGTCAAGAAGTAAAGCAGTACTGCACTTCTTCAGCAAGCAACTTTGGTCAAAGATCCAGAGGATGTCTTCTTCTGGGGTTAACAGGAACAGATTCCTACCGTGACCAAAGAAGGAGGTGCCTCTACCTATGCAGCACCTGAATTGATTGCTGGTAAACCAGGAATACTGCTCTGCTCTGAGGCCACATGTGTAGACCTGTGAGTAATGGCAGGCAGGCAGCACTTTGCACTTTGCTTTTTCACTGAGTTTTATACAGCCTAACAAGTTCACACAACAGCCTAACAAGTTCCACAGTTCAGTGAGTGCTTAAAGGTTCAAAGTTTCTTGCTGTTTATAAGAAAAATGTCTGTGGTTTATTACCAATGTGATAAACCTGATTAAAATAATAATCATAATCTGTGGATCTAACCCAACAGAAACGTCACAGTCCAGCTCGACACCCTTCCCAGCCAAGATACAACAGTCATCTCTGGCTAATCAAACTCTCTATGAAAGCCAAGTACATAGGTGAGAACCCATAGATGAGAACCCATAGCCCCCTGTTAGGAGCTAAAAACATCTCATAGCAACATGGCAGCCTGAAGGACCTTGAAAAGAGACCTGTGAATACTTGCTTGCTGGGATCCAGCCTCAACCAGAAGACCTTATCACCATCACCTTGGCAAATACCCTCTCTGGGCACTCCGTGCATCCTCAGATGATGGTTAAACCACTCCCTGGTGCTTTCTCACATATGGTTACATGAGGTAAAGGAGCAGAGTCTCTTAGACTCACTATTGACACTGCAACACCATCAATTTGAATGTCCTACTCTAGAAGGATAAACAAGGTTTTGTTTCCAGAATAATCTACATTTCTGTAACTGTCACTGTCTCCGATCCACGACATGTTCCAGGGGCTGGGCTATGCCATTGCTCAAGCAAATATTGGAACATCCCCTTTTTGTGCACGTAATTAGAGAAATGCAACTGCAGGGTGGGTGGAGGGAGGGGGCAGGACAAGCAATCTCACAAAGACACTCAAACCTTCTGTTGAAGATGTAGATGAAAGACAGAGAGAAGAATGGGAAGGCAATGCATTAAGCAAAGCAGAGATGTGCTGCTTTGTCCAGACATCCTGCTGCTGTTGCTGATGAGCAGAAGTGGCATGATCTCCTAGGCCCTTGTTACACTGTAGGCCTAGTTGAAAGAACCACAAAAATTATTATAGAATCTGAGAATCCAATCTAAAGATACCATTTTCCAGTTTCAAACCATTAGCCCTCATCCTATCACAACAGGCCTTTGCAAAAAGTCCCTGCCCAGCTTTCTCGTAGGGCCCCTTCAGATACTGGTAGGCTGCAGTAAGATCTCCTTGGAGCCTTCTCCAGGCTGAACAAGCCAAACTCTCTCAGCCTGTTCTTGTAGGAGAGGCGCTCCAGCCTTCTGATCATCTTTGTAGCCCTCCTCTGGACCTGCTCCAACAGACCCATGTCCTTCTTGTGTTGGGGGCTCCAGAGCTGAATGCAGTACTCCAGCTGGGGTCTCACAAGAGCAGAATAGAGGGGCAGAATCCCCTCCCTTGACCTGCTGGCCACATTATATAGGATTAATTTAAGACAGAGAAAAACGGAAGGTCTGCAATCCTTCATTTTGCTTTCCACATCCCAGGCTCACATGCCTAGTGCCCAAGATTTAGCTTTGGGGTACTTGGCAAAGGGCAGAAAACCCACATCTCCTGGCCAAGTTACAGAATCTTCTCTTTATAAAGATAATACTTCTTTTTAGTTTGTCCTGATGACTTTGGGATGCTTGTATAGATCACAGATACTGTGTATTTCCCTGATGACCTTGGACAGCAGGGTAAATAGAGGTGCTGAGGGTAAGAAAGCACATTGTCCTGATGCAGGAGGTTGATAGGGGAGCATGAGTAAGCTCAAGGGAGAGCATTTTCAGTAGGTCTAGCAAGAGAGGCAAAAGCCTGAGTTTTGCAGAAAAAAAACATTGGTTCAAACAAGATTGCTGGAGGAATAAAGCATGATTATCAGGAGTAACAGTTATGTATTTATTTAGCCAATTTAAAATAATTTTTAAAGTCCATGCAAGGTGGTTTTGAATTCTGAGACATCATTGGCAGCACAACAAAAGCACAGAGGCATTAAAATACTGTATTATAAACAGGAAATTGTTCAGCTCTCTGCTGAAAATCTCTTCCCCACTTCATTTTCCACATTCTTTTGCCCTCTTCATCATTCTGGAAATTAAGCTTTTAGGCTTTGTTAAACTGGCCACAGCAGATAATCTTGGCAAATCCAACTATTGAGGAGAAAGGCAGATCAAGGGTCTGCAGCCCCCTACAATCCCTTCCTGCCATAGCTGACCCCCTGTAGCTTGTGATAAGCCTTGCTGCTAGAAAGTGGGTATTTTTAATTTCTATTTCCCCCAAGGAGTTTTTAAGTAACAACCTTTGCCTTGTAGCCTGTCAGTCAAAACATTAGCTCAGTCGTATCCTTTTACCAACCTGTAGCTTTTGCTTTTCATTTTTTTAATATATTCTTCAGACAGAAATGTTTGCAATGATTCTGCCTCACTATTTTGAATTAATAAGAGTTTTGGGGAAAGCACCTTGAAAGAATCTTTTCTAGCCTTTAAAGTGTCTTGTCCTGCTCAGTATTCTTCCCTCAGAATTTCTGTCTTCTCTTTTCTCCATAAATAACTATATCCCATCATTTTTATTTTTCAAGGTATAAAAACTCTAACTACCCATCTCAGCTCTCCTACAGTTCTTAGCAGCCCATAACAACACCAGCTTCTTCAAGGGTCATTTTTACATGTTTTTTTCCTAGCTTCGTAGTTAAACTAGGAATAAGGAGCTGGTTCATTGTTAATGTATTGTCCCATCATCGGGCTGTAACACCTCCTGGAAAACATCTATTAGTGAGATTTTGAGGTCTGTTGTTACCAAGCTCAACTCATTTCAGCCCCTTCATGCTCAGGACGAATATACACATGCTCTTTTCACCTACAAATCCCCAGCAGCCCCTGCAATTAATACCTAATTAACAAACAACAGCAGAGATGCCAGGTGGAACAGCACAAAACCATTCACAGCTCACAAAAGGGAGCAATTAACTCCTGCCAGCTAAGGACAGTAACGAAAATATTTTATTATTGAATGAAACAGTGTTGCCAAGATGGGATGTGTTTAAACAAATAAAATAGACCGTGCTCCAGCTCAACTGCAAGATTTGGGCTTGGATTCAGGAACTGCTTATGGTAGGCCAGAGGCTGGACCAGAGGACCATTGTAATCCCCTTCTGGCAATACGGTCTATAAATCCACTGTTCTTCCAAAAGCTTTTAAACCAGATTATTTATGTCTTTTCATGTAAGCCATGAAGGCACTCCCACCAGAGATAAGGCAGATTTCAACACCGAATGAGCTAAAAACTGCACAAATTGGCTTCCCCCAGCAAATGTAACACTTGCACATGGCTAACAAATTAGCAATAGCATCTGTGGAATGGAAAAGAAAAATCTCTTTACCATTCCCAACTTGAGTGAAGACATGCTTGAGTTCAGGCTGGGGTTAGCTAGTGGGCTGTGGCCACTGGAGTCTGAGCCCCGTGCATGTCTCGTTGTGTGCCCGCAGGCTAAATCAGCACTGGTCCCCATCATTGGTGACCAGAGAAGGTGGCTGCAGCCAGAGCTGCATGTGCCCTCCTGCTGCATCATTCTCTGTGGGGTGAGCACTGGGGAAATGTCCACATTCATGTCCTGGCCTCTTCTTGTCCCATTTTCTCTGAATCTGAAACACTTTTCCTAGCTAATACACCTGGCCTCAGAGCCTTCAGTGTGCTTCTCCTCTCATTCCATCATGTAGGATCCCAGGAAAACTCAGGTTTTGCACGTGTAAGGGTGAAAGAGCTGTTTCTTATTCAGCAAGGCAGGGATGGATCCTCGCTGATGGGATGCTGCAAGTGGGGAAAGTGCACGGTCAGCCCCTCCTGTTCTGCTGCAAATTACATATTAATTATAATTAAGGCCAAAAAGTCTTTCTTTGCTTAGATCCACACAGTTGTTTAAAATTCCTAGACAAGGAACATCACTCTCAATAATAAAAAATATAATTCTGTGAGAAATCTACTTTGTTCTCAAGTCTGAGTCCTCTTTATATGCGTTGCATTTCTGCTGATGCTGGTACCCAGACAGGACTTGGCAGCTCCCCAGGGGTGTGTGCTCCCCCAGCCTGGCTGTTGACTGCCCTGCCCCATACCCCACAGCAGCTTACACCCTGCTATTACCGTTAGTCTGTTCCTCACAGAGGATACAGGCACCGTGCCTGGGGGTTTTAACTCCCAGGTATCAGATCAGCAACTGAAGATGTGTTTGGAGAGGATGGACGTCAGTGGAGCAGCAGCAGTTATCCCGTCCACCCCACCCTGCTGGTGGAGCTCAAGTGGTGACATGTAGCACCCACCTGCCAGGCACTTAAGATTTTTTTTCAGACACCATGATGCAATGTTGCAGTTTGCTAAATCCTTCGTGCTGAAACCAGGCACAATCCCCTTGCAGCTGACGCACGCACGGTTCCCAAGTCCCGCACGGGCTAGCCAGTAAATCAGGCCTGTAAAAGTATTTTTGGCCCCCTGCCCAGTATGTGTACTTCTTAATCCCTAATTCCAATTGTGTAAACAAGGCATGACATAACGGGTGTGCCATGGAAATATGCTCTATAAAGTTGATTACCACGCTTCATCCTATTAGAATAACAGTCGCTGTAAAACTACAGATAAGGCTAAAGCAATTTATTTGTGTTGCTGAAGGAGGTGGATGCATTTTGGCTTTTCAGAGCGTGATCAAACTTGACAGGCAGACTCTGAAGCTACTTCGTAGCTCTTATAACAGCTCATTTTGACCAGTACTGGCCAGGAATTTTTAAAACAGATATCAAAAGGTCAGATTAACCATGACCTTTGCTCAAGTATGCAAAGATGGAGAGTGTAGAAAGCATTGGATTGCCTGGGTGACCTCTTTAGCTATATGCAGTTTCAGCTCCTGCTCTCTCCTGAATGCAAAAGTCAGCTCTCAGTGCTCTTGGAGGAGACAGGGAGCTTGGCAGTGTTAGGGAAGGAAGAGCTGCAGCCTTGTCCCCAGGCAGCCAAGCTGTCATGGGGCACGTTTTGTGCCAGGCTGACAGGAGGCAGCTGTGCTGCCTGTGTCCATCCAGTAGCCTCTAATAGCCTCGTCTGGTTCACAGCTCCTACCTGCAGCATACGAGTCAAACCTGAAATTACCTGCTCAGGGTCACCCACAGCATCTGCGACAAAGCTGGGACTTGAGCCCAGGTCTCTTGGGTCCCACCACTGCATCATTCTTCTTAGCTGGTTCCTACTGAAGAGGAAGGACTCAGGTCAAGACTTTTCCACACAGAAAGCTTCTGGATGGTCTATCTCCCATCACACAAAGCTCTGGGTGGGCTATCTCCCACTCAAGATCCTTCAGCAGGGTTAAGCATTTCCTTAAAAAAGTTTCAGGCATGACACAGATCCCTCAGCCTCCAAATCTGAGCCGAATCCTGCTGTACCCCCAGGTGGAGAACCCTCTTCCTGGACAAAGCACAGATTCAACCTCTGTCCCTCCTACTTCCCATGGCATTGCAGCTTCAAGGGCAACCAAACACCCAGCACAGACCTCAGTTACACACAGGACTTGCGCTCACAGACAGGCAAAGGCCAGAGGAGCTGAGCCCAGGGGCTTCCATCCCTGCTCCAAGGGCAGGGGCCAGGCTTCTCAAAAACCACATAAAACCTTGAATCTGCCCCAGGTTTGCAGCAAGCAGAAAACCTTTAGAGTTTCAGATTTTCCTCACAAATCAGCTCCGAGGAAAACAGCTAAAGTGATCAAAGGCATTAAAAATGGATATAATTAACAGAAATCAAGGGTATAATATATATCAACTTGTGCATGAGTTCAAAAAGCTCTTTTTAAAGAGCCAAAGAATTTTTCCATTATCTCAAAAAGAGCTAGATAAAGTCTTTTGTTTGTAGAATTAAGCCTGTAGCAGCTGGTAGGGTTACTGAACCAGCTACAGCAAGCCTTGTTCTGCGTTACAAAGACATCTCTCTCACCGGAGGAAAAATGTTAACATGCATTCACATAGGCATTTTTTTTAACCTGCTTCTTTAGGCACCCCCCATCTCCCGCCCTCTCCCTCTGTCACCTCTTGAAAAGGTTTTTCAGACTAGAACTGTACTTGAATTTATTCTAATTGGAAGGAAATGTAAGACCCAAATCTTGGTTCTCATTGGCATGGAGACACTTGCGTACAATCACAGTATGCAAAGCAGCAGAAGTCTGAATTCATAATTGGACGTTCCAAAATGTAATTATGAAAGATGAAATGCTCCTTTCAATGAGAAGGCTGTAAATAGAATAATTAATTTTGTGTTTGCTTGAACAATTCTGTATTATGGACCTTACACTGGAACTGAAATTAATTAAGTGCACCAGGATTTATGGAGGAGGTGAAGAGAGAGGGAAAAAAAAGAATTAATCTGAAGTAAAAGATAGATGACTTTGTGAGTGTAATGATGCGTTAGTCTGGGGTATTCTTTAACAAATTTAGCAGGCATGTTCAGGGTACAAACAGCACTCACTGACAGAATTATCTCAACTAATGCAGCTGCTGGACTCTGAGCAAATTGAGATTGCAGATGAGTACTTTAGATTTAGAGCTATTAACCCTCTGTGTGCTGGGAACAGCATTTCCCTGCGCTGGGGGGAAGGAAGGATGGCTGCTTGCCCCGTGCGGGACGCGGCCAGGCAGCAGCTCCCTGCGCTGTGCAGCACACGCCCCATGCTCTGCGCAGGGCTGGAGGGCAACGCAACTGCCTGCAGCCTGTGGACACGGGCAGGTGGTTCTGGGGAAAATGCAGAGGAGAGGCATAGCACTCGCAAGAATGGGAAGGGAAATGAGAGGGAAGTGGAGTTCAGGGTAAGGCTTCTCATGGGCTTAGAGGAAAAAGAGATAGCAGCTATTGCCAGTGGAGACTTTTAAAACAAATGAAGCCAAAGTGAGTGCTGCTCAAAAGAATAACTCTAACCCAAACAGCTTATCTGTGAGGAGTTGTTCTTGAGTCCATTTCATATGAAAATCCAGAGCTATACCTTTTTTTCTGCTGAGAACAGGTGATAAAAACTCAGGTGTAAAAATATCCTCTGATGCTTCATGCAAGACTAAAGCATTTTCCAGTCCTGAATGAATGAGGGATTTCAGATTTACCAGCCTGGCAGAGGCCCCTGAGACACCTAGGGCAGTGACTGCTTCCAATATCCGGAATAGTCACTCAGAAGACATTTCCAATCCCATAAACGTTATGCCTTACTGGTATAATTTTGAAGAAAACAATATAATTCACTATAGATCCACGAATAATCAATGTGATACTTCCCCTGCTAAGAGTCACTCAGAAGCAGCACTTTCTGCAGCATTGGCTAAGGCCGTGCAGGATCCCTGCATGGTGAGGGGACACTGTGGTGTTTAACACACTAGTTCTTTGGAGTGTCAGCTTTCCCTGCCCAAGAGCCATGCACTGAGAGACAACCAGCAGCTGGAACCCATCCCCTGTGAATTTTTTGAGACTTGAGGAAGCAACTGATTAGGATGTGTCAGTGCAGCCCTGGAATGGACAAAGAAATCACAAGTATTGAAGAGCAGTTTGCTTATCTCTGGTTTATCCTTTGCTCCTCCTCTGCTGGGTTTTCTTTGCTAGGAAAAAACTTTCTGAGGTCTGATTTTATTTTGTTATGGGATTATAGCAATGCTGGACTGCAACCTACTTGTGTTTCATGGGCATCTGCTGCAAGAGGCTGCCAGTCCAATTAAGCACAAATTTCATCATGGGAAACTTCTCCCAAGTCACTTCTCCTTGCTGAAGGCCCAGTGGAAAGCTGTGCTTGGTCATGTCCCTGTGATGTGAAATGTTTGAAATCCATAAGTTTACAACCCTCAGGCAAAACTGAAGGAGTCTCGCATCCAGGGCACGTGGCAGGTTGTGAGTCTGAAATGTATCCCTGTTCTTCTCAGATCAAGCTGTTCCCAAGCCTCAGCATTACCTTTGGGATGGAGGAGACTCCACAAAAGTGTGACAGCTTTGTCCCAAAAACAGAAGCACCAGAGTGCAGGAAGAAGAACCTCTTTACCCACAGAAGAAAGATTCAGGACTGCAAAGTGCCAGCTTGCTGCTACACAGAAAACATCCACAAACACCCTTCTTAGAGTTACAAGCTGCCTGGATGATGGTTACTCACTAGCATACGTTGATCTTTGGGTAGCAGAGTGCACTTGGGTACAATGCCTATTTGCTTACTGATATTAATTTTCATTTTCCACAATAAAATGCTAAATATGAACTCCAGTTACTCTCCTTTAAATTACAACAAGAGCTGCGCTTTTCCACTTGCTTGGTTATAGCTCTTTAAGTGATACATTATATTGTTTGCCAGAATACTTCTACAAAGTCTTTGCTTCATTTAACTTGTAGAACAATTCAGCCAGATTGGTCTATAAAAGGTGTACTTAAAATCAGGATTACCCTGGGACTCGAAAGTACTGGGTGCTAAAATGCAGCCTCTCATTTCCCATGGCCTTCTGAGCATTCGAACATATTTATACCTTCTGCATTGCAGCAAACTTAATCAGGAGGACAGGCTTGCTAACATCTGTGCATTCCATTCACTTCTGGAGTCATCTCAATCTCTTCTGAAACCTGATTCTGGCTGTCAAAATGCATAGCTCTCTATGCTGGGTATTATTCGGACATTTAGACATCTGTCATCAGGAAGTGTGATAGATGGTTTTATTAACCCGCAAAGGCAAAGACTGTGACAGCGAAGGACTCTTATGCAGGAAGAAACTATTCTGCAAACCTTACAAGTATGCTCAATACTTTTCCCAGCCTATGGCAGGGATTGAACACTTGGAAGTGAAAGACGTGTTGCACACTAGCTCAAGCTGGACATAGCCCCCCACTAGCTTTGACCAAAACATGTAAAACAAGAAATGTAGCTCATATGTTATCCCCAGCAGAAGAGACCTTTCATGATGCACTGATCTCCAGTAACACAAGTCCCTGCAAGTAAGAGTTTTTGTAGCAAGCTATAACCAGAAATTAAGTCTGTACTTTACAAAGAACTTCTAGGAAAATGGAATTCTATTTGAGTAAAAGTCATCACAAAGACTTCATCTAAATAATTTTCAATTCACCAACAGGTCCCCACAGCAGTTTGGTTTTTTGTTTTGTTTATTTTTCTCCTCTTTTCTCATTCCAGCCTCCCATCTAGAAGTTACATGCAGGCAGGACTTTCAGAGCAACAAATGCTTAAGTTAAAATCTAAAGCCCAACTGGAATTTTGGTGTGCTTAGTTTTGGGGTTTGGTTTGCATCTATAAGTTGTTTTAGCCTAAATAGGTACAATCCTTTCTCGCTCACAATCTTTCAAAAAAATAGTCAAGTTGACTTTAATCCTCACTGGTTTTCAATTTCCCATGTTTCTAGGATTCCTGTGCTGAGGCTCCCAGAGAATTAAGACTGGATACAGATAGAGGACCACATCCCCACTACTTCTTTTCCACAGAGGCTGTTAATACAGCAGCCAGTAGCTCACAGCTGGGAAGGGATGTGGCTCCTGTAGTCAAAAATAGTAAAATCCAGAGAACACAGAGTCTGAGATGAGATCCTGTATGGACCAGACAGAGGGAGCTGAGCAGCCTGTCCTTTAAGTTCCCGCAGCTTGGTTAACCTCAGCAACTCCACTACTGGTTTCACTTCAAGTGATTGAGTTAGGTGCATTCATAGAGCTATAGGGCTGCTGATGGAGGTCCATTTAGTCTCACTGTTTCCCTCTTCTTGCTGTTCCACTGCTTTAAGCTTTTTTTTTTTTTTTTTTTTTTCCTGTGAGCAACATGGCCCCACACACACACTGCCTCTCAGCCTGCCTTGGATCTGAACCCCTACAAACATGTCAGAATACATATGTGTGTAATATGTGTATGCAAACACAGCTGAATACCTAAGTATACAGATACAAACTGTGATGCTGGTAAACTATCTTTCTAAGGACACTAGAGAGATGAGTAAGATAAAATCCATTGGGGGGGGGGTTTATTTATAAAGGGGAATGACTGCACTCAGTGTTTATCTTTGCCGTTTGGGAAAAGCTGAATTTGAAGCTGTAGATTTGTAGGTTTCAGCTTGTTCTATATATTGCAAACATTTCAGGGGAAGCTGTGGTGTTAAGTCCCATGACACTACTGCAGACTGTGAGAGATGGATATACAGTGATTTCTTTTAAGCTCTAATTTCTAGAAACAAATGACTGTCTAGAAACATCAGCTTTCAAGATGAGAAAAAGAGGCTGGTAAAATTTCTGTGTATGGGAAATTTGAAAATGTGATTTAAATGGGAGCACCAGTCTCACAAACCACACAGGATTAAAAAGTTCATATGGAGCAGTGAATAAGCAAACTCATAGCAAAATCTTGAGCTGGTTTTTACCCACTTGCTTTGATAACAATGCCATATGCTACATGCAAAAAATAACATACTGTATCTCATACAGAAATACAAAGGCTAATTTTCGGAAACACTCTGTCAATGAAGGCAGAAAAAGGCAAATCTCCCTAATCACTGTAACAGGATAATTCAAACTAATAATGTAACCTGCAGTTTTGCAGTTTTATATTATTAGAAGGAATGAAAAAAACCTCACCAATCCCCCTGACACTGATTCATCAAATAAATTAACTGTGTTCATCAGTTAACTCTCACTGGTCAAATAGGGTTAAAATTCTCTGATCTAATTCACAATGCTAATTTCGCAGAGGGGAAAGAAAGCACAGTGGGATAGCAGGAGCCAAATACGCTCTTTTGCCATAACTGACTGAACCTTGGGAGCTGCTGTTTTATTCTTGTAATTTTTCTTTTAATAAAAAAGTGCTTTATTAAAATACCCTTTTAGAAAACATTAATTCAGGAGCTAAAAAAAAATAAATTCAAATGAACTCAAATAGATTTTCTCTGGTACGTTAGCATTGCATTTAGGATAATGGATAGGGAGAAGGATGGATTCTGTAGGTATAAATCAATAGGCGAGGGGGGTTGATGAAACTGCAACCTGTGAGAGTGAAGCCCTAGTGGTTTGTGATATCATCAGGAGCCCAAGATTAATTCGTTTGGCAGTCCAGTCTCCTGCATTCATTATTTTGACAACATGCACACAGGACCGAGATGCACACGTTAACCAGTCAGTTAACGTGTACTCACGCAGGGCCCCTGCAAGCACCCACTTTAAAGCAAAAATCATAGTTGTCTTGTTGGTAGGATATGTGAATAGATCATGCTTTTTTATTGTTGTAAGATAACTGATAGAGAAAGCCAAGGTTATGGAGAGATAGAAACATAATTAGCAGTTTTGGATTAGCCACCCCACTGGTTACACACTGGTCGAGGACCTGGTCCTGCTACTCCTCCAAGGCTCAATGTGTTAATGATTTCATTAGGATTTCAAAGGGAATGTGATCAGTGGCAGGATGGATAAAGGAGCAACCCTCTGCTCCTAGCCTGTTTTTTCCAGTGGTTTCTGCCTTTGAATTTTCACTGTCTGAAAATAAAATTTTATAGTAAAGAAATTTCTGGTGTACAATAAAAGGAAATATTATAAGCCATTCAGGTGATGGAAACACCAAATAACCTTATGGACTCTCCATTTTCAATACATAGATCTCACTGTGTATTTTTCTTGCAGGCTCATGACCAAATCCTACTCACCTCATGTTCCATCTAAGGGCCTCTGAAACCTATGAAAGGGCCATTGCTTTTAATGGCTATTGGATCAGACCCTCATTCTTAGGTATAGCTCCATTAATTTCTTACGTCCTGTTCATATGAGTAAATTGGCCCCAATTTGGCCCCAAGTCTGTGACTTTTCCAGCCCTGGGAAAAGGCAGAAATCCCTGTCATGTTCTGCTGTACAGTCTATCCCATCCAGCTGGAGTTAAATGTACCTCATTACTCAGTGAAATTTGGATTTGGACAATTCTTCACTGATAAACAACATATTGCCATAATTAGCGAGTGTGGACTGGGAATCCTGGAAATGGAGTCTGTCCAATCTGTCAGTTGAGGAACATATTGTTTAATTTACACAGTGCAGCGCATTGTGCAACCTGAGAAGGCTCCCCCAGCCCGGCCTGGAGCAGGGCTTTCTGCTGCCTTCAATTTATGAGAACAGCTATCAGCTTCAGACAATAATTTTGACACTCCTTTTTCCTCTTGGCCTCTACATCTAGGTTGAAAGTGAACATGCGTGGTTGAAAGAGGCCATGCATGGTTCCCGTACAACCACGGCCAAGTTACTTTTCACAGCTAAGCCCTCAGTGTCCCCATTTTCCAGCAGGAAACTCTTCCAGAAGAATGCTCAAGACCCCGTGCTGATGTACCTGTGTTCTGAGGGTCCTGACCTGCAGGATGAGGGAAGCCGACAGGCCTGGACTACAGCATGGAATCCAAGATGATGATCCAAAATCTGATCCACAGCATGCTGTTTGGTTTGCAGACTACCTCCAGAGCCATGAAGAGGCTAACAGAAATGCATGGCATAGTTATTTTAATGCAAATACATACTATTAGATTTCCACCCTGGTTGACCAGTCTCACCAAGCATCATGTCTTGCCTCCTGTTCTCCAGGCCACATTATTCTTCAGCTATCATACTTCCCTTTTGTCATCCTGCCTGCCTTCTAATCAAAGTAAACCACTCTAACTTTTAAATGAAACTAATTTTCATATTGTCCACATATACATACAGTTAAGAAATTACAGTGACAGTGATAAAAAATGTTAATTTTTCTTTCCAGATGCTTGTAAAACAGCCTTAACATATGTCCGCTGTTTAATTAACAGAGCGGCAGCATGGTGGAGAGAAGCCAAACTAATAATTTAAAGAAGCATTCTCCCTCTCTTGATTTGAATCCCAAAACACATCCATCATGTGCATTTCTTAAACTGCAAAAGATTTAATTTTCTGAACTTTCAGCAAACATCATCATAAAACAAGTCAAACAGAAACCTGGAGTCAGGAGTGATCACCTTTTGAAGAGTTCAGCTTCAGAACTTGTACAAGAAATTCATTTTGTTAAGTGACTAGAAACTCCAGTGCTTTTTTTTTTTCTTTTTCTTTTTTTCCCTTTTAAAATTAGTTTTTATTGTCATCTCCTGCTAGGTGGCCAAAAGGTGCCATTTTGCTGCTCAGGTTCTAGTTCTGAGCTGCTTTCTTGCTCAGATTGATGAGGGCATAATTCCTTCCTACAACCAGAGCCAGGATGAAGCCAGTCATCTCACACACTTTCAGCCCCTTTCCCTCTAATATCTGTGCACTGCAAAATTTCTGGAGTACCTGTCTATGCCCACAGGAGGTACAGACGTGCTGCTACCCCAGCTTATAGGTGTAAGACTGAGATAGACAACATGCATAAATTGCATGTCATGCTCAGCACATACATTTTAACTCCACATTTGAAATCCAATTGTCCATGTGTCCCTCGGCACAAGCTCTGGAGGGAGAGAAATGGGGACGCTGAGGACCTTGGTGAAAGGTGGTTTCAGCCGTGCAACCTGAGCACATTGAATCATGGAATTGTTTAGAATCTCCTGACATGAAGTCGAGAGACACCAGCCTGGCACAGAACTGATTTCCCAAGCTCTGCTCTTCCAAGGGTCCTCTTCTGAGGGCTTGAGCCTGAGACGGAGCCAAGGCTCCCTGCTAGCGCTGAGAAGAGAGAAAGTGCTGGTCTCTGAGTGCACTTGTGCTCATAATGTTCCTCTTTATCCCCTCACATGGACGAGGCCAATGGAATGAGCTGAACTTAAAACTCTCACTTGCAAAATTGGCAGAGATATCATGCCTGTGAAGCCAAAGTGAACTTCACAGCAGGGGTCCTGCCATGTCTCTAAAAGCACATCAAGAGCTTCACCCCTCACTGCCCTTCACATGTCCAGGATGACTCTAGGTTATTTAAAGGTCCTTACCACGTGCAGTGCTTGTCAGCAAGCAACAACTTGTAAGGGGAAGGGATCAAACCCCACATGGAGATTACTGTGAGATCCGTGGGGGAGGAGGAGATGCCACCACAGCCATTAACCCCTTCTGGCATAATGAGACATGCAGGAGGTCAGCACTGCCCACCTCTCACAGCCATAAATGCTGCTCTTGGCCCCCATCCTCTGCCAAGCTAATGACTCCTCCTGGGGGACCAATATGCCCGGGGAAAGGAGGTTGTGTTTTATCAACCTGATGGAGGAGCCTCCATTCCCAAAGAGACGCACAGTGTAAAAGATAAAGCAGCACAGTGCCTGCTGGGGAAATAGACCCTTTCCTCTGGGAAAAGGAAGAGATTTGTCAAAGATGATGCTGCATTTTGTTACTGTATTAAATGGAAGAGCACATTAAAAGACTTCTGTTAAATATTAACCAGGAAGAGGAAAGACTGGGACAGGGTATTTTCCTTCTACACCTTTTGTAGGGAATACTCAGTCATAAAGCAACTCAGAAATTAATCTGTTGATAGATTAGAGATTGTGAGTGTTAATTGACCTTTTGATCTCTCAGTTGTTATTTTGGGTCTTGCAGGGAGGGATATTAATGAATCTGAAGGTATTAAAAGAATTCTTCACTTGTGGCAGCATTTGGCTCCCAGCAGAGAGCATCCCTTTGGGCTGGCCATGCTCTGGCTGGTCTTCTCAAAGGGCAAAGGCACAGAGCTAGGCATTACAACATGCACACAACAGGCAGGACGAGAGCACCCGGCTGGAGTTACTGGCCAGTCTTCATGCTCTGCATGGCTAAAGGGAGTTGAAAAATCCCCATCTTGAAATAGAGAGTGTTTCACAAATGCTTGGGCCAGCATCACTGCTTAATCCCAACATAGCTCAAAACATGGAGATCTGTTTATTGCCTTTCTCTTTTCAGTTTCCACCAGAAGTGTGGTACAAACAGACCCGGGGATGTCCCTCCAGGTATCGGTCATTCCTGGTGCAACTCTGTAACTTTTGAGAGGGTTACACCAGGTATTTGGTTTGCCTTGTTGTTTTCAACATAGAACCTGCTTTTTTTCAACAAGAACGCTGCTTTTTCCAGAGGTCCTTCTCCAGAACTGTGAGACCACAGGGCCATGGACAAGGTCATGGCCTATCAGCAAGAACTGAATTTTAGAACCCATGCAAAAGTCTGAGCTGAGCTTGTTCATGTCACAGCCCAGCGTGTTACTAGTATTGTGATCAGACAGAATTTCTGCAAGGCACGTGGAGAGTGGGAGGACCATCTTGGATGAACTTTCTTCAACTAAAAGCTGGAGATAAACATTTGGGGAAAAAAAAAAAATGCAGGCAATGAGTCAGTTAATGTAGCAGGGACTTTCTCCAGAAACCTGGCCAGATCCTTCCACTAAAGAGCTAGTCTTTGGCTAGCTCTCCAAAGGAGGCTCGGTGACTGTGTACATTAAAAATGCTATCACCATTATGGTCTGTTCACTAAAGGTACAAGAGCATGACAAATATATGTAATTTGCAAATTGGCTGGTCTTTTGCAATAATTTAGAGACACTAGTTAGAGGCAATAGAAATCTAACAATTACTGATGTTTAAGGTTTGCATTGTTGCTCTGTGAATATTTCATGCATAAATGAACTTCCCCTGGACCAACTGCTGTTTCTGATGAGGCGCTCTGAGGCTTTATTGCCAAATACACAGCGGGGCTCCCCCAATGAGCCACATAACGGATGATGCATCGCCTTTGCAGCTTAAATAATGCAGGGTATCTGCGTTTTATAGAGTGGTGGTACACTTTATTTACATATCAACTGAGTGGCCAGACTGAATATGAAGAAATATGTGAAGGAAAGGATATGGCACTTTTAATATTTCATATGAGCAAGCACCCTGCAGGAAAAGCTGAGGCAAAGTGAGATGTGAGCTAAAATGCCTGATTTCTCTGTGTGTGTCTCTGACAAAACCTCTTGCAAAACTGATGAAATACAGGCTTCTCCCATTCTTGCAAACTTCTTCACTATTGGGAAAAAAAAAAAAAAAAGCGGGGGGGTGCATAATCTGCCAATCAGATATTGACTTTTCAAGTTCTATTTGTTTGGAAAGAGAATCAATCCCACCCTTAAAAATCTCATCCTGTTCCTTCCTGGGGCTGCTGGGAATTGTAGTCTTGCTCTCAATCACTCCGGAGTGAGCCGCAGAGGATTTCTGCTCACAGGGAGGCCACCCACAAAGCCTCATCAGCCTGCTAGGACTGCAAGGGGGCCCAGACTCCACAGAAAAAAAATCATCCAAAGTGCAAAACTATTGCCACAGCTGATGATTACTCCCCAGTGAACTAGTCTGAATTGACAGAAGGAGAAAACAATATATAAGAGCAAGAGCTAGTTCTTCCCTATGAAAAATGGGGCTTGCACATCATCATCCATGTGGGATGGGATCTCAGAGAAGATTTAGACTTGATATAAGGAAGAATTTTTTTACAGTGAGGGTGGTAAAACGCTGGAACAGGATGTCTGGAGAGGTGCAATATTTAAGGTCAGGTTGGACTGGGCTCTGGACAACCTGCTCTAGTTGCAGATGTCCCTGCTCACTGCAGGGACATTGGACTAGATGACTTTTAAAGGTCCCTTACAACACAAGCCAATCTGTTATTCTCCTTTTGGCAGCAGGTTACCCAAGCATTCAGACTTGACCCACTCATAAATTCCTCCTTCCTCATTCATGAAAGCCCCTCAGATCTTAGCCCAGCAGGGCCATGTTCAGTGGACTGGTCCAAGCCCAACAGTTTTCGCTATGATTATTGTCCCTCCATAGCAAAGATTTGCAGTCACCGAACAAGGAGCAGATATTAAACTATTTAAAGCAACAATTTGCTCCCTCTACAGAGAGAATGAATCTCTGAGAGCGTAGGCACCAATTCTTCACCTTCCTTTTTACAGGATGGGTGAGGCTGTGCCTGCCATCAATGTGCCCCAACCGCCTCCTCTGCCCAGTGTCTGTGTGAGAGCGTGCAGCATCTCCCTCACATTATGCCTCATTCAAAGAAGAACTGATGTGTGCCAGTCCTTTTTTGTACAAACTTATTAAAATTCCAATGCAAATGACCGGATTCATAATCTGAGCTTCATTGAGAAACACAGTTTCCTGCTTTCCCCAGTAATGAAATTATTGGTTGTGCAGATGCTCCATTTCTAAGCTAATTCAATCTTGGACTAGTTTTTTTAAGACTGTATGTGTGAGGGCAGGGGTGTGTGGATGTGCAGGGTTGTGTGTGCGTGCACATGGACAAACACGTCTGAACAGCATGTTTCCCAGCACACAGATCCATCGGCTATTTAGTTAGATAGCCAATTATAATTATAAATGCAATGGGAATACAAGCAGCACATTCTATAGACACGATTAAAAATAAACTGGGAAAGCTAGAAGCAGCTTAGTCACCAGAAACTAATACACTACAGGGGCAAGTTGTGGAAATGCCTGATTATTCTCTTTTGCTCACTCCATCCCTGGGGGATCTTCCTGAACTGTTACTTTAACTGCTCAACTTGCCTTTTCCACTGTGATAGTCAGCAGATGAAGCCCTTCACATTTAAGTGTAATAGTGCCAGAGAGACCAACTGCTCCTCAGAGTTACGACCTATAAATGTCGCTTCTGTGTCAGAATGAGAATGTGCCACTGAAGATGCTGAAGTCTGCAGAGGGTTTGCTTGACAATTCATGCAGGCCATTAAACTTACTCCTCCCCTCATCCCCCCAGCATTGTGTACACTGGGATTTCTTGCTTGCTTTCACAGCTTTCTGAGTAGTTCTTCCAAAGCTGGCAACAACTAAGCAATTTATCCCTGGGACAGAGTGTATGGCACAGCATTTGTTCAAGTTGCTGCTCTTTTCACCTGTCATGGCAAATAAGAGCTCCAGGACAGACTGCCAGCACTTTCCTGCACCAGGTTTGGGTATCTTTACCCAGAGCAGAGGGGAAAAAAAAATGGACATCGGGTGATGCCAGGATATGACAAGGAGTCTTGTAAGGTGTATTTGAGTCAGCCTCCTGTCCAGCTGATTGCCAGACAGGGTGCATGGCTCATTCCTTTTGCATGGAACCTGCACAGCCTTCTCCACCCACATTTGGCCTTTACTGGAGGTAGCTTTAGCAGGTCCAATTGGAGAAATTGAACTACTTACATGGCTCCATAGCAGCCAGCTGAATAACCATGTCAGAGGCATTTCAGTCCACCTTGGTCAGGAGGGCACAATTACTTCTCAGTCTGAAGGGTACAGCAAGAATACTAACAACAGCTGAGTGCGGGGTTTTTTTTTCTTGGTTCATAAATTGCTTCTGGTCTCAGCTGAAAGCCCAATTCACCGCTGTGATAAGCACATCTCAGAAGAAGTGTAGGGATTCACAACACATTAACATCTATCCCAGCATCTACTTTTAGTTGGGTACAAGACAGAGACATCTAATATTTACTTATTTCAGTTATCTCTTTGCCCTGGAGAGCAACAAAGCTGGTGAAGAGTCTAGAGCACAAGTCTTAAAAGGACCAGCTGAGGGACCTGGGGTCATTTAGCCTGGAGAAAAGGAGAATCAGGGGAGACCTTACTCTCAACAACTTCCTGAAAGGTGGCTGGAGCCAGGTGGGGTTGGGCTCTTCTCCCAAGGAACAAGCAATAGCACAGTGCTACTAATGTTCCTGCCCCTTTTATTTCTGAGAAAAGAGAAATGATGTTTTGGAGAGCTTGGAAGAGGGCAAAAAGCACCTCTCTGGGAGGAAGGACAGTGTAGAAAACCCCAAGGTTCAGTGCTGCATGGCTGATAGATCATCACCTATGGGGATGGCAGGGCAGAAATTAAAAACCCCAGGCAGCACAGGAGTGGAGGCTGGGGTAAGAAATGAGCCCTCGCTGCAGGACAGACCCATGCAGGGCTGTGCAGAAGAGACCCATGCAGGGCTGTAGACAGGGCAGCTGGTGGAGGGTGATCCTCTGCAGTGAATAGAGGCAGCTGCTTTCCTGAGAGGAGAAAGCAGTAGGAGAGAGGAGTGCTATGAGACTGATGGACAGGACTAACTGTGCTTGGGGTATTATCATGCTTCACATCAGCTTGAAATCTGGAGGAACAAGCATTTGAAAGCCTCGGCCTGTGGAAAATCAGATGTTGCCATCCAGGCATTTCTCCTTGTCTAACCCACCATTCCCAGCTCCGTCCCATCCCAGGGTGCTCCAGGACCAAACCAGCCCTTCCCACAGTACTCCTCCTCCTTCCCAGTCACCCCAAGCCAGCAACACCCTCTTCCAGCTTCACCCCTCCCCAGTGACCAGGGCAGCTGCTGGTCCCACCAGCACACACAGATAAGGCAGAAGCTGATTCTGTAGCCACTTGACCAGAGACGCTGGTTGAAGCGGGACCGAGACTGGGAGAGAGAAGAGCTGAGGATCCTTTTGAGACCGCCACCTGGGACTGGCAGCACTTCTACTAATGCACAGTGAACAGCTAAATCATACATTATTGATTTGTCAGACGTATTTGCATATAAATAAGCATGATCATTCATACAAACCTTAATGTTGTTGTTCTCCCTTTAGTGTTGTGATCACAGATGAATGACTCTAGTTAGACACAATTCAGGAAAGCTTGTACCACTGCAGCAAAGTAAGCTGCTGATTTAAAACTACATTTATTGGAGCATGTAAGTGTGACAGTCTATTGGTGAATTTGGGGATAATTAGTCTAAAAGACAAGATAAATGAATCCTGAAAGTGGTATTGTGATGAAGAAATGATCCCTCCATGCTAGTAAAGCTTTGATGCCAGAAATATTGTAAATGATAATTAACTGGGAAACACAGAGGAATTATATTTCAATTGTGTTTTCAAAAGGACTTAGAGTTTTACAGACAAATTGATTGGGTTGTCCCCCCTCCCCCAGCCCTGTGATTATGAAAGATTGTCTAATTTACAACATGAACTATGAAGCATATGACAAATCACAGGCTTGCTTTTATGCATCTTGTTTGTACGTCTCTCCGTGGTAGATATCTGCTTATTGTTTTTAAGCAAACCAAGACATGTATTTTTCAATTAGTCTTTCCCTAGGCCTAATCTAGACAGATCTGCAGGCCAGCACAACACACTGACCCATGAAAATTATATCTGCTGTATTAATTCATTAAGCATTGCAGGATCAAGCTGTAAGATCTCACTCCCTGATAACATCAGCAGCGTGAGCCGGGTTAGTCTGCATCCCTCCCCTGAAAAGAAAATATTATAGATTGTGCAATGCAGGGGAAACATTGCTTGCTAACACTTCATTTTAATTGTCCTAAATTAGAGCTGAAGACTTACAGAACTGTGCGTGACAACCAATGAATACCAAATGAATTCATTAGGATCAACACTGTTACAATGAATAACTAACGAATCTATAACAACGTCTATATCCTTTATGCCTCGGCTGCCGGCTGCAGCAGGGAACCCTGGAGGGAGCTATCCTGACCCTCAGCTCACTGAGGCCAGCTCGCTTTGCCCTGAGCCTGCCTCTAATTGCAGCTCTGAGCAGAGCCAAGTGTCACCCGGATTGCTCCGGGTTAGGGGAAGGGTGCAGGCAGGAGGAAAAGAGGATCAAAGGGGGCATTGTGGGTGATTTGCAGAAGCAGGACACAGCCGCTGAGCTTTGGAAGATGCTCTCTGGACTCCCTGGAACCAGAAGGGCAGCTTGAGCTATTTCCTGACACTTGTTCCCATCTCTGGAGGTGTGGGGCCATCCCAGCATTACTGCTATCAAGTCCTGCCGATATCATCAGGTCCGAGATGAGCTAAAAAGTGCTTGGTATCACCCATAACTGGTGCATCAAATTCAGCACGAGCGCTCTGAGCCATCCCAGAGGCTGCAAGCATCCCATAGTGTTTTGAGCTGCCAAGGTCTTCTGTCTGTGCTCTGGGGCAGAGACTCCCAGTGCCACTAGAAAGGTCTTATTAAAGGAAGGAAAAAAGAAAAGAAACAGCTTCATTTGCAGAGAGTTTGCACCTTGCATTCCTCTGGTTGGAGTCACCATCTCATACAAGATTCAGTGATCTAGGACTGCAAGAGAAGGGGGAGAAAGGGACTATGGAGAGATTTTGTATGGTATTGTCTTTCTCAGGAGATGATATTCACTTTCTTGGGTGGATATTCAGTGAAAGAAAATACAAAAGACAATGACTCAGCTAAGTTGCCTCTCAAACCACTGCAGCTGTGTGGGGTAAGGGAGTCTCAGAGCAGGAAGGCATGAAGACCACCCTGCCAGAGACCATCTCAGGACAGTGTGGTTGATACCAAATCACGACCAGGTTTCTACCAACAGGGAAGAGAAACACCATAGCAAAGAATTTCTGCCAATTGGATGTTCAAAAAAAATCATAGGTAGGACTAGAACACTTCATTCAACATCACTGCCTTTATACTGTTAATTCTTAAGTGACAACAAATTCTTCTTCCTCTGGTGGAAGAATTTTTTTGCCCAGATCCAGTGTTTGTGAAGGAGGGAACTTTTCTGAGTAGGGAAAAGATTTCCAAAGAGGTGAGAACTTTGCATAACATCTCAAGCCAATGGCATTTGTTTAATTTTAAATGGATGCCCTCCTGCGTGGGGATCTTGTCCCAACACGTAGCAGAAAGATGCTTCAGCATCACTAACCCTCTGTGCTCAGTGCAGCCTTATAGGTGTAGGGAATGAAACCTGGCAACTCTTGTTCTTGCTTCCAGCTTCTGTCCCATTACCTCAAAAATAGTTACTTCCAAAGGGAAGATGTTTCTTATGCTAGCTTCAACATACTTTCACTAGAACGTTCCACAGAGATAGAATTTGCAACAAAGCTGCAGAAAACAGGAGCCAAGTGCCTACTTGCTTGGAAGTCAAGTAAGATAGACACTGGTGAGGTTTAACCTCTCCTAGCAGCTAAACAGCCCACAGGAACTCACCCACTGCTTCCCCCACTTCCATACCCTCTCCTGGAGGATAGAAGGAGGATTGAAAAAAAAAAAAAAGTGAAACCCTAGGAGCTGAGATAATGACAGCTTAGAGAAAAAAAAACAAAAACACCAACACACAAAAAAAAAGCCACAGAACAAAATTACTAAAAAAATTATATACAAAACAAGTGATAGAAACTGCAAAGGCTCTACCTGCACCTAGGATGCCAACTTTCCCTGCTCCATCCACACACTGAAGCAAGTTGAAAACAAGCCCACCCTAGCCCAGCCCTCCCCTTATATAGGGGCAGGGCTCAGTGTGGGATCAACTCTCCCATTGGCTGGCTCAGTTGTTTATCTTGGCTGTGGCCCCTCCCAGCTACAGCTCCTCCCAGCTGATTGGGCCAGCAGCTGATGGTGTTAATTAACCTCAACCAAACCCAGGAGAGACACAAAAAGGCTTCACTGCAGCAAGGTTTTAAGAGCCAGCACAGGTTGGTCAGTTATCAAGTTCTTTTTGAGGCCTTGGAACAAAAATCCTGGGGTTTGTATAAGAAATTGTCTGCCTTTGTAAGGGAGAGGCTGTGGGAGCCCTGAAGAAGGAGTGTCAGTCAGGAAAAGAGAACAGCTAGGAAAACTGAGGGATGAAGGGTGATGATTTTTTTTTTTTTTTTTTTTTTTTTT